>JAZHYW010010826.1:0-151139 GCA_037355805.1 Ixodes ricinus | reverse complement strand
CGGGTGTAGCCCTATTCATGGGCTATCGACGGGCATAAGTTTAGTTTATTTTATTTTCACTGAAATTTTTATATAAAATTTGAAATATCGTCGAAAATGAAATTTACGATATTTTGAACCCACTTTATTAAAAAAGGGCCATTTTTTATTTCGTTCAGTTTTTTTATTATTGCTGCCGATCATATTAACTTTCAATTGGCTTGATGCGATTTTCCACTTTTTTGTTGTATCTTCTCTAGAAGTGATCAAAATCACTCCCACGTGACAATGCGGTGACAACTTCAGAGCCTTGTAACTCATGAGTTATTTTATTTGTCGCTTACCAAATACTATGCGGGTGTAGCCCTATACATGGAATATCGACGGGCATAAGTTTAGTTTATTTTATTTTCACAGCTTTTTTTATATAAAATGTGAAAAATCGTCGAAAAATGAAATTAACCGATATTTTGAACCCACTTTATTGAAAAAGGCCAGTTTAATTTCTTTCAATTTTTTTATTATTATTGCTGCCGATCATCTGACTTTCAATTGGCTCGATGGGATTTTCCCTTTTTTGTTGTATCTTCTCTAGAAGTGATCGAAATCGCTCCCGCTTTCTCACAACGGCCAAACGCAGTTTCCTGCAGGTCGGCTTCGCTGCAAAGACTATACTGCTTATTTGTGTGTTCAAACGCAGCGGGTAAATTCATTTTGATTGAGTACACTCGCGCTTGGCTACATATTGTTTATTTCTTAATTTTTAATGATGGCAACTGAAATTCCTTAGTACGATCGTTAGCGGTACAGCGGATGTTCCATTACCTTTATTTATTCCCAAACCAAAGCAATGCGTGCCTCAGCCAAAGCAAATCTACCTTAGCCAATTAAAATAAAAATCGTCAAATCGCTTTTCTATATTCCAGAAGGCTGTACAATCTTTGCATTATGCTTGGTGCGACGAAGTGGAGAAACTAAGAGTCTACAGAGACATTAAGTGACTGCTTTCGCTGCCTTCAGTGCATGTGGGAATCGTTGCTTCTTGGCATCAGAGTTATCAATCAGTCTTGAACAAAACCCAACACTTTTATTTTTAACTGCACACACTCGTTCAAACAGAAGGGCCACCGTCTCGGGTTCACCGCTCGCTCGCTTTGGCTCCAGTTTTCGTTCTGTCCGTCTCGACTTACCACGCTGTTGAACTTCTCGGCTGCATCCGACCGCTGCGGTACAAAGTTCAGCTCGCCTCCCGCGCTCGATCGTCTAAGCAGAGGCAAGCCGTAGCCGTTGTCAAAAAGTTCCAATATTGCGTTGCTCGTGAAGTGGACTATTTAAAGCACAACAAAATATTGTTTTACACGTGCATCCTAAATATACTAGCGTTAATTAATAAAAGTGTCTATTTATCGCCAACTGGTGTTTGTGTTCCGTAAAACATTGTCTTCGGTTCATGTAAACTCTGTCCGTTTTCCTCACTTTTGTTCTGCAAACTGGTTTTCCTTGTAAAAGAGGGGCATGTGATATTACATATTTTTGATATACACGCTGACAATAAAGAACAGGCAATTACATGCGTTATTTGAACGCACGCGACAAGACACATCATGAATTGGCGCCCGTGCCGGATGCTTCCTGGGTGTAACGGAGATGGGTCTATAGCGCGAAGGGCCGGGCGTGCTGTACGTGCCTTACAAGCTGTGTATAGCACAAACAGATATATGACCCCGGTCTGGCTACATGAAGGGCTCGTTCCGCTTTCTCCGCCCTTTGTGCCCTGGCTTTAGACATCGGATAACGGAACATCCGCTGCACCGCTAACTATCAGACTAAAGAATGTCAGTTGCCATTATTAAAAATTTATAAAATACAATATGCAGCCAAGCACGAGTGTTCTCCATCAAAATGAATTTACCCGCTGCATTTGAACACACATAAGCAGTTTAGTATTTGCAGCGAAGCCGACCTGCGGAAACTGCGTTTGGCCGTTATGAGAAAGCGGGAGCGATTTCGATCATTTCTAGAGAACATACAACTAAAAAGGGAAATCCCATCAAACCAATTGAAAGTTCATATTATCGGCAGCAATAATAAAAAGAATTGAAAGAAATAAAAAATGGCCTTTTTCGATTAAGTGGGTTCAAAATATCGGTTAATTTCATTTTCGACGATATTTCATATTTTATATAAAAAATTCTGTGAAAATAAAATAAACTAAACATATGCCCGTCGATATTCCATGTATAGGGCTACACCCGCATAGTATTTGGTAAGCGACAAATAAAATAACTCGAGTTACATGGCTCTGAAGTTGTCACCGCATTGTCACGTGGCAGTGATTTTGATCACTTCTAGAGAAGATACAACAAAAAAGGGGAAATCGCATCAAGCCACTTGAAAGATCATATGATCGGCAGCAATAATAAAAAAATTAAACGAAATAAAAAATGGCCTTTTTAATAAAGTGGGTTCAAAATATCGGTAACTTTCATTTTCGACGAAATTTCAAATTTTATATAAAAATTTCAGTAAAAATAAAATAAACTAAACTTATGCCCGTCGATAGCCCATGTATAGGGCTACACCCGCATAGTATTTGGTAAGCGACAAATATAATAACTCATGAGTTACAAGGCTCTGAAGATGTCACCGGATTGTCAAAGAGACAATGTTTGGCATTTTTTATCTCAATAAACAAAAATACTAAATTATTTTCCTTTCAACTAAAAAATAGTCCAAATAACATACAAGAGCACAAAAAATTACTGTGAGTTTTTTATGGTTCCCGTATTTATACCAGCGTACAGAACTGGGTAGAAAAATCACGGAGTAAAAAACCGATTTTCACCCTGCTCCACTCAATAATTTTTCGTGAAGCGAAATACTTTTTTAAAAAATTTTGAAACGCGGTTTTGTTCTTTCCAGAAATGGGGCAATTACATATATTTTTTCAAAAAAAATCGAAAGACCCACCCCGACAAGCGTGTTCGATTTCAAATGAAACCACCCAAGTGTCACTGAAGCCCATTTCATGATAGTATAAAACTACCAAATTTGTTTATCAAATAACGTGTTAGTTTCACAGACAAATTATATTTAGTTGCGGGACCCTCGGATCCACCTATTCAGCTGAGCCAGCCATGTTTGCAGGCGTCGGTGAGGACATCTGCCTCGTCCCTTTAGTTTCCCTAGTCAGTCCCAAGCGGCGAGGCGGTGCCACTCGTAGATCTCTTGTATGCATTTCCAGGCATGGTTCAGAAGGCGCCCAGGCGTCCTTCACCCCAACATGCTCCTTTACCCCACTTTTCCCTCCCAAGTTTTGGGGAGTTGGAATATCTGGCACAGCTTGCTCCTTCGAATTCAACGTCACTTTTGGAGGAGACGGCAGAGGAAGAAACAGGTACAGAACCTGAGTAACGGACATGCGTGGCGTGGCGAACGCGGGTAGAGAACAACGAAGAGAGTGTTAAAAGTCTCAGAGTCGCGTGGTTTATGAACGAGCTGCTGTCGCCACAGTAGGAGTTGTGTGAAGGTATCCTGGTCACCAGATAAAAACAACGAACATTAAACTTTTTTTGTAATTATTGGAGTTTTAAATATTCTTAAATGATTCGTGCATCTCCAATAACCTATAATGCTGTCATGTAACAACTACTCTGACTTGCCTGATTTTTGTGTCCATGCCCCTTTCAAGTAATTTTTGGGGTGTACAGTTAGGTGTGTGCGAATATTCGGAATTTCGAATACGAATAAAATATTTTCCTTATTCGAAACGTATTCGATTTGAAAATTGCACACTCGGACGTTCCCGAATATTCTGCCAAAGCCGAATATTCTTGAAAAACGGTGAATATTCGTACAAACTGCGAATATTAGAGCAAGTAACGAATATTTTTCCTGCCACGCATTACCCAATGAATATGTTTATTCACTGAGAAAGGCGTATGATGCGTGCGTTATCGGTCTGCTCTGTTTCTATCTGTCGGATGGCAGCAAGACACAATCAGTTTTGGTTTCTTTTTCAGCAAGCTTTTTGTTGTGTGGCGCTTTTATAGCAATATGTGATGTAATTGAGCGTTCTATAAATTGATACAATGAAATAAACATCGAGAGTGAAATATAAATATAAAATAAATCTCTAGAGTGTTATCTAATATAATTGTTTGAAAATTAAAAAAAAAAGAAAAAGCTAGATGCGAGGAGAACATTGCATCGCCATTGACAACAACTCCTGCCCCTACCGCGCAGTCAAAACTAGGGATGCCGCGAATCTGCCCAGGGTCGAGTTCGATCAAGTTCGACTATTTCAAAGTTTCGACGCGTTGTTCAACAAAGGTTCGAGTGAAGTTCGACTTTTGTTCACATGCGGAAAAAAACAAACTAGTTGACCCTACCTGGCGGAGGAAAAGTGCAATATTTGTTGGGTTTATTGGCATCACTGGTTCACATTAATAACCGATGAAAGCATTAAAAGCTCATATTTTCGCATTTTTTATGGTGTAAACATTATTAAAGATTTTATGAAATATAAAATAAAGTACTTTTTAATTATTCGCTTCCGAAAATTAGATATATTCGTGTTGCAGCCGAGCAACACTGTCCATAGAGTCGAACTTCTTCAAACTTTAGTGAAATTTCGCAGTTTTCCCGAGTGAAAACGTCTTTCTACTGGCGGAAATGTCGTCACGGTGCGACTTTCTGAACAAGTTGAGCAGTTAATTTTCCTACACGATAATTTGTAATAAGTGCATTAGTAGAAGTATCTTGAGCCTGCATCAGCCGAGTAAAATGCAGTTGCATTGATTTATTTTAAAAAGGCACTAAAACCCGCTGTTACCTCTTGTTTTAAATTTTTTATTACTAGACATATTCGATTCGATATTCGAACCACTGTTTCTTGTCTTATTCGTATTCGATCCGTATTCGAAAATTTTAATATTCGCACACCCCTAGTTTATACCTTTTCTTAAATCACACTGGCACCTGCAGTGCACTTACGTGTAACTCACAGTTTCCAGATATTGAGGTTTAGTTTGCCATCGCATTCTATTCAGAACCTAACCACATTCCACATTTTTTGTTTTCCAGGTTTTGTAGTTGTTCATATGGACTTGATTGCTCTGGAAGTTATGATGATTGCCTTCCACATGATAGCTGGACGTGACCCACTAATTAATTCTCAAGAATAAAGGTATGCACGTGTGTTACTCCCTACTGCATCTTGTGTGCACTTTCTCGAAATTTCTTACTTACACGGTGTTCAAGCACCTGTTTATCTCTCGGAGGAGCACTTTCTTAAATCACACTGGCACCTGCAGTGCACTTACGTGTAACTCATAGTTTGCAGATATCGGGAGGTTTAGTTTGTCATCGCATTTTGTTCAAAAAACATATCCACATTTCTTGTTTTCCAGGTTCTGTAGTTGTTCATATGGACTTGATTGCTCTGGAAGTTATGAAGATTGCCTTCCACATGAAAGCTGGACGTGATTCACTAATTAATTCTCAAGAATAAAGGTATGCACGTGTTTTACTCCCTACTGCATCTTGTGTGCACTTCCTTGAAATTTCTTACTAACACGGTGTTCAAGCACCTGTTTATCTCTGGGAGGTGCACTTGGCAGTAACATCTGAAATTAACTTGTGACAGCAGGCTTGAAGAAACTCATTGAATGCGGCAACTCCATCTTCGAAGTCATTTTTCAAACTTCCCTTGCTAAAATGGTTGCGTAGCATAAGTCACAAGTTGGTTTCACTGTCTAGCATCTGCCAGAATTAAGCTGAGGTTCCTGCACTGCACTTATGTGCAGGGCTTAAAGTCTGGGGGCCTCAGAGGGTCTCGGACCACCCACTGATTTTAACGGATGGTCTGAGACCCTCCTCCACAGCCTCAGCATTAGTGAAATAAATATTATATCTCTGCAATAAAATAGCTTGTTTTCAGGGATGTGACATTTGGGGATTAGCGATTTGAGGGTTGCAGGTACGGCGGGGACAGAGTCAGCAGTGGGTTTTATTTTATGTGCATCTAATACATTTCGTCAGAACCCTCTCCCCTGCCCTCCCCCTTCTTGCAGGGACCCCCTCAACTTATGGGAGACTTCAAGCACTGCTTATGTGTAACTCATAGTTTGCAGCAATCGGGAGGTTTATTCTGTCATCACATTCTGTT
Organism: Ixodes ricinus; assembly: GCA_037355805.1. Taxonomy (NCBI): domain Eukaryota; kingdom Metazoa; phylum Arthropoda; class Arachnida; order Ixodida; family Ixodidae; genus Ixodes; species Ixodes ricinus. Next base: position 144,991 of record JAZHYW010010826.1, on the reverse strand, counting down.
TAGAACCTAATCACATACCACATTTTTTTGTTTTGTTTTCCAGGTTCTGTAGTTCTCCATATGAACTTGATTGCTCAGGAAGTTAGAGATTGCTTTCCACGTAAAAGCTGGACGTGGCCCACTAATTATTTCAAGAATAAGGGTATGAACATGTTTTACTTCGTACTGCATCTTATGTGCACTTGCTTGAAATTTCTTACTAACACGGTGTTTAATTATCTCTGGAAGGCACAGTTGGCAGATTCTTCTGAAATTAACTCGTGACAACAGGCTTGAAGGAACTCATTGGACGCGGCAATTCCGTCTTCAAAGGCATTTTTCGAACTTCCTTTGTTGAAATGGTTTCGTATCATAAGTCACAAGGTGGTTTCACTGTTTAGTGCCCCCAGAGTTAAGATGAGGCTTCTGCAATGCGCTTACATGTAACTCGTAGTTTGCAGAAATTGGGAGGTTTATTCTGTCATCGCATTCTGTTCATAACCTAATCACATTCCACTTTTTTTTCCAGGTTCTGTAGTTCTCCATGTGGACTTGATTGCTCTGGAAGTTAGATTGCCTTCCACATGAAAGCTGGACGTGGCCCACTAATTATATCTCAAGAATGAAGGTACGAACATGTTTTACTTCGTACTGCATCTTACGTGCACTTGCTTGAAATTTCTTACTAAAACGTAGTCTTGTGCGAATAGTAGATTTTGAGTTCGAAGCGAATAGAGGTATTGGCCGAATATTTTCGATTTGAATATCGAATAGTTTTTCCATGCTTTTTACTATCATTGCATAATGCTTAGACGAAAACCCAGCTAAACTCGTGAAGGTTGTTCCCCTTGTTCGTTTATAAGCCAAGTATATACTATCTATATTTATGAACTGTGACCTCAGAAGTTCTGATGTCTTGGGATGGCAAGTAAACGATGGATTTGACATAAAATGAATCCTATAGAGATGCCCAATTGAGTGAATTTACAAATCTTGCTATATAAATAATCTTTCTTTAATTTGAGTTAAAAAATGAAAGCAGTTTACAACTCCCTGTAACGCCGGATTAGAGCGCAGCTCTTGAGGAGGAGGAGGGAAGGGTACTGAGGGATAGGTGACTCCCTGAGGTCACGTGACCTCAAGGGGGGGGGGGGTCACGTGACCTCAGGGGTGACCCTCGTGAGGGTAACTCTCGTGACCCTTGTGAGGGTGACCCTCGTGAGAGTAACCCTCGTGACCCAAGTGAGGGTAACCCTTTCGAGGGTAACTAACTCTCGCAACCCTCGTGAGGGTAACGCTTGTGACCCTCGTGAGGATAACCCTCGTGAGAGTAACCCTCGTGACGTCATTATGGGAAACTTCCCATAATGCAACGCGCGATTACGCAGACGCCGCTCAAGCCGGAAACGGGCGCCTAAGAGCTGCACTCTAAAAGAATGAATCGCGCATGAGGAACGCAGGTTGTAAGGACATCTGCTGCCTAACATAGTATACTCTTGCATAACAGTCAGTTTAATTTTGAAACTTTTACTACGAAGTAGATATACACATTCACAAAGTTTCCATTTATTTTCAAATACAGCCGGCACGCGTGCACCATCCCGCGTTCAATGTACTATGCTTTTCTTCCAAGCACGCAATTGCAATATTTCTACTTTCCCAAGTGTTTATCGTGGCGGGTTATCCTGTTGAGTGCGCTTCTTACCGAGCGCCGATGTAATGCAGAGAAGCAACACACGCGGAGCTCGCTTCCGCAGGTATTGCTTCTCCGCAGTGCAGCGGTGCTCGGTAAGAAGCGCACTCAACGGGACTAGCCCGCCGCAACCAACACTTCGAAAAACATGAATAGTGCAGTTCTTCTCAAAGCGAATATAGAATAGTGTATTATTCGAAACTACTGTTCGAAATTCCGAATATTCGCACAACCCTACTAACACGGTGTTTAATTATGTCTGGGAGGCACAGTTGGCAGTAACTTCTGAAATTAACTCGTGACAACAGGCTTGAAGTAACTCATTGGACGCGGCAATTCTGTCTTCAAAGGCATTTTTCGAAGTTCCCTTGTTAAAATGGTTACGTATCATAAGTCACAAGTTGGTTTCACTGTTTAGTGCCCGCCAGAATTCAGCTGAGGCTCCTTCATTGCGCTTACAGGTAACTCATAGTTTGCGGAAATTGGGTGGTTTATTCTGTCATCACATTCTGTTCATAACCTAACCACATTCCACATTTTTGTTTTGTTTTCCAGGTTCTGTAATTCTTCATATGGACTTGATTGCTCAGGAAATTAGAGATTGCCTTCCACATGAAAGCTGGACATGGCCCACTAATTGTTTCTTACGAATAAAGGTATGAACATGTTTTACTTAATACTGTATCTTGTGTGCACTTCCTTGAAATTTCTAACACAGTGTTTAAGCAGCTGTTAATCTCTGGGATGCGCAGCTGGCATTAACTCCTGAAAGTAACTTGGGCCCACAGCCTAGTCACATTTCCTGGGCACTAGATATTTAATTTGAATTGTTCCCGCATCTAAAATTAGTTTACGTGTTGTCTGTAACTTGCAGCGGCAGAAAGCTGTAACTCTCAATCACTGAGCTGCACGTCATGCGTGACGACGGGAATCGTTCTGACATTAAAAATTAGCTGGCGTGTTGTCCGCACCTTGCAGCAATGGCCAGAGCCTGTTGAACTGCTAGCTGCAGTGATTTAACAAAACGGACATCTCAGTGAACAATAAATATAGCCGTAAAATGCTATATTTATTGTTCACTGAGACGTCCGTTTTGTTAAGTCACTGCAGCTAGCAGTTCAACAGGCTCTGGCCGTCGCTGCAAGGTGTGGACAACACGCCAGCTAATTTTGTATGTAGGAACGATTCCTGTCGTCGCGCATCACGTACAGCTCAGTGATTCAGATTTACGGTTTTTTACCGTTGCAAGTTACGGACAACACGCCAGCTAATTTTCGATGCCGGAACGATTTCCGTCCTTGCACATCACGTGCAGCTCAGTCATTAAGTGTTACGGTTTTCTGCCGTCGCAAGTTACGGACAACACGCCAGCTAATTTTTGATGCCGGAACAATTCCCGTATCTGTGGATCACGTGCATGAGAGTTACGGTTTTCTGCCATGCTTCTACGGGTCAAGTTACGGGCAAAAACCGTAGGGCCTCATTACTGTCATGCACGTAATACCTAGTTAATGCTGTGACCGTGATGCAAGACAACGGAAATTGTACCGGCATCAAAAATTAACTGGCAATTTCAGTAATTTGACGTGATTTTGTGTTACAGTGTACAACAGCCTGTAACGCAACGATAATGTAAATACTGCACATAAAAGCTCGTTTATTTATAGAAAACAAAAATGACCGGTCGTTCCCTAAAGTAACAGATGTTCGTGCTAAAACCCGGAATGGACTAACTGAACAAGGTTTTGAATAGCGGACCTGTCACCCGGAGCTCACCCAGCGACCTAATGGAAACTTGAATACCTTCGAAAGACAAAATCAATCTTTGACGACTAACCTCTCTTGATGAACATAGATCAACAACAGACTGAATTAAGGCGACGTCTCACTGCTTCTCTTTGCACTGACAAAATGTTTTTCACTGCTGAATATTGATGATTTACAAAGACCAGAACGTCAAAAGAGGACTGCGCTCAGAAATTAATCAAGGAAATTGATTAAAATTATTTTTATATATCATCTTATAATCACCATCACTAGACGTGACACCGCGGGCCTCCATAGTACGGGCTGTCTACACCACATAGCGCGGCCGACGCGCGATGTGGTGTTCCACATCGCACAAGGTGGATTTTGTCCAATTCTGTAATTGACACCGGCTACGAAACTTACTCAGCGAGGTCTTGAACGCTTCTGTTGGGATTGTGCAAAAAGAGGCGTAAACTGCAACCTCGTTCATTGCTAGAGTCAATCAGTCGCCTGATTCTAAGATCAGCGAAGAGCCCGAGTGGTTAAGTACGTCCGCACCGAGAATTTGTGTACAAGTATAGGCAATCAGAAATATTCACCTAAATGCCTGTCCGAGTCCGAAGTTAAATGTGATAGACCACTCTCGGCAAAATAAGATGGCGCTGCTGTTTACTGCGCGCAGGAAATACAGTGGTGTTAAGGAAGTGTCGGCATTCGTTGCCAGGCGTTCTGATCCTGGAGCCGGTGAAGACAAGATACCGGTTCTTGGTGGCTCGGTCATTCACGTAAAACACGCGACTTTCGCCGAGGTTCTGAAAACTCGTCGACTCTAGAGGTTCACCGGCCTGTTTCTCTGCTACGGACAAGGCGGAGACAATGACGAGCATTGGCACTGAAGCTCCGGTGGAAGAAGCCGTCTCCTCGAGGGCTCGGTGATCACGTCATTTCGTCGCGTTCCGGACGAAATATCGAACGCCTGCGAAGTAAATTCCGGACGGAGGAGACGGGGGGGGGGGGTGATGGATGTGTAGCGGCTACTGGAAAGGCTAGCTGTGGTCGGGAGATCCACATATCAGTGTTTTTGGCAGCTTTGTACCCACGGAAATATTGGCGAATCATGGATTAATAACCGCCATGACTGCGTCGGCCAGTATGGCAAGACAGCTGAGGTCCAATGTTGTCGTAGTAGGCAACATCATCTGAATGTGGACAGGAATCATTTGAAAAAGCAGCTCGCGGAGGAATGCGTCGTCCTCATTATGAGGGCGTTCTCCAAAAAGCTGGATCATGTGTTGCAGCAGCTCGCTTGGACGCCGATGACTAAGCTCGTCATTCGAGAGATGTTGCTCTAGGCGGGAACGTTCCGAAACGACGGCGTGATCCAGCAGAGCCGTCTAGCGTTGGTCATAGGGTTTTGTGGGGGCAGGTTCACTAGAAGATCGTAGTCCTCATCGGCGGCAGTTGGTGAAAATGTCGACATGACACGTTTGTAATTCCGAACTTATGGGTGACTCGAATTAGTTAGAATTGTGAATTCGCCTGCAGGAACGGAACTCGCGGATCGCGGTCACAATACGATGGAAGACTGACTTCGGCTGCTGCAACACTGGCTGGCGGCTAGCTTGATGGCGCTTTTTGCTGGATTTAACTCATGTTCGTTTGTGAATCACGTCTCTGTCGCCAGATATGATGAAACGTGCAGACAGGAAAAGGGCGATCAAAAACTTTGTTTTTAGTCGGTGCCTCAGAAGAAACTGAACCTCGTAAAACTATAGCTCACGCGTGTCTTTTTTAATTCTAAACACTAGAAGAGCCTTGTGGTGCCTCAAGCCTCTACACCAGAATAGACCGATATCACCAAGGGTTAGCCGTATACCTGATGCCGCCATAACTTTGGTTCACAGGAGGCAGACGGCAGTGCAAGAAAGGGCTCGTGCCGTGTCGTGACCCACAAGTACAGTGCTCCAGCGAGGTAATCGCAAGTGCAGTAAGATTAATTACATTCGATGCATAGCGGCATCGGTGGCGTCGTGAAACTGGCTAGTGAGATCGGTCTAGAGGCGGTGCAACGATTTTCAATTGGAATGTTTTTCACTTTACTCGAGCTTACGATTGGGACACAAGGATACTAGCATGCAACGCCACTGGCCAAGAAACTCCTTTGTTGCGGTGGAATTGCAAGGACAAAAGCGAGCGTTTTTCTTCAGTTTCTCTTTCGAAAAATTTAATGACGTAGCTGGGGAATCACAGTATCTTCCAGTGGCGATATTAAAATGCGGCTCATTGTTTGAACCCGAGCATTACATGTGCACTCGATTTTGGCTCGTGATAATCAATAGCTCGAGGAACATTCGGGTAGCGGCCGGTGTGGGTTCGCTGCAGTGACTACAGTAGCCGAACGACAACAACGTCTGGAACTAAGCGTAGATTCTGTGCCTTGCCAACCCCAGCGCGTGATTATGATCAACATTACCCGCATATTTTCGGCTCCAGATCACGTAGCCGCATGTTCTGGCAGTGAGTTGTGAAACTGAACTCTGCTGTTTTTACAGCGCAGCACTTAAACGCCCGTTTCCAGCTTGAGCGGCGTCGCCGTCGCCGTCGGCTTAACCGCGTGGTGCATTACGCGACGTGTGACGTCACTGACGACGTCACTGATGACGCCACTGGTGACGATGAGGGGACGATGACGATTACAATGACGATGACGTCATCACGATATCACGTGACATCACACGTGATGTCACAAGGACCACCAGTTCCGTCACGGGACGTCATCGTGATGACGTCATCATCATCGTCATCAGTGACGCCAACAGTGACGTAACGTGTGATGTCACTAGCGAAAAAAATGTTGCGCTAAATTTAGCGGAACACAACTCTCCGCTAAATCTACCGGAAGCAATTTCCCCGCTTAATTTAGCGGAAACAATTTTCCCGCGAAATCTACTCGAAACAATTCCGCGGTAAAGTTAGGGGAAACAATTGCCCTGCTAAATTCCCGCCAAATTTACACGCAATGCCTGAACCAACGATGTGCATTTTCTGCTACTTGCATTAACCCCAAGTCAGTCCCCACCCATGTTAGTTGGGGGTGGGGACTTTCCGCCTTTCCGCCTCAGTACCTTTCCTCCTCCTCAAGAGCTGCGCTTTAATTCGGCGTTACAGAAGATTGTAAACGTCTTTCATTCATTATTTTTGTTTTTTTCTGCGAATTCGATCGTGTGGTTAAAAACGAATGGATGTTTCACTGTTCAATAACGTCAGGGGTCCATTCCAAAAAGGTATTCGCGCAAACTACAAAAATCGCTGCATCGCCCCTTTAATATGATGTTGCACTCCGTCGGCGCGAGTCGCAGGAAACTCGCCCGCGCTGTAGCAACACCTTTCTTTCTAGCCCACAATACTTAAAATGGCGACGGTGACGTGACATCTTTAGAAAGGTCCAGGCAGCATAATAGATAAGATTCATCGGTGGCTCGCGTAGGCAATTGGATCTCGGGCAGTCTCTACGACGCCTACGCAGGTCCTACGTGAGCACAGCTTGAGCATGCCTCTTAGGGGTTCCCCACGCAGAGCCGCGGTTTGTCTAACCTCGGATTTGGTTGGACAAAGTTGGGCAGGGCGTAGACACGCCCAACATGGGCTGTCCATGCAATACCCGCATGGGTCCCACCTCAGTTACACGAGAGCACGCACAACGCCATATGTTCCACTTTTGCTATGCGGGGGCAGAGTTAGCGAAGATGCGGACAAAGCATGGCACACCCTAGTTGGGCTGCCCATAAAAACTAGCTTGGGTCCCACCGTAGCCGTGCAGGGGCTAAGTTTCGAAGATGTTTGCTCCACGGCGGTAAAGCGTGCACATGTTCGACTTCGGATGTCATTGTAAAAACCCTGTGATACCCACTTAAGTTCTACAGGGACCAAACGGTTTATGAGGGCTGCATGGCGGTGAAGCGTGGACTTGCCCGAGTTGCGTTACGCATTTAAAATCCCCCTGTGTCCCACCACGGCTTGGCAGCGTCAAAGTTTACAAAGATGGGGACTCCACGTCGACTATACGTTTGCACGCCCAACTTTAACAGCCCATGTGAAACCCCCGGGGTTTCAGATTAGCTCTGCGGGGCAAAATTTTAATGATGTGGACTTAAAGTCCGCTAAATATGGGCGTTCCCGAGATGGGCTATCCATGTAAAATACCCGTCGGTCCATCCTGGGCTTACTGGGAGCTAGGTCAGTAAATTTGTTGGCTCTACGGCTGCAAAGCGTGGGCACGCCCAACATATATGCCGATGTAAACCACTGTAGATCCCACCTCTGCTCTGCGGGGCCCAAGTTAACGAAGATAGGGACTATATAGCGGAAAGGCGGGGGCATAACCGGCTGCTGCCCATGTAAAAACCCGATGGGTCTCACCTTGGCTTTACTGTGGCGAAATTTGCAACGATGTTGGCACCACGGCGGCAAAGCATGGGCTTGCCCTGCTTTGGCTACCAGAGCGCAAGCCCCGTGGGTCCCACCTTGGGTCTGCGGGTGCATAGTTAGCAACGGCGTGGGGTGCACGATGGTAAAGCGTGTGCATGCCCGACCTGCGCTGCCCATGCGAAACCCACGTGGGTCCCACCTCGGCTCTGCAGGGACCAATTTAGCAAGGGTGTGGGCTCCAAAGTTGGCTAAGCGTGGACATGCCCTACTTAAGCTGTTTAAATGAAACTCCGTGGGTTCCACCTTGGCTATTCGTGGGCCATGTTTGCAATGGTGCGGCACTACAGTAGCAAAGCTTGGACATACTCGAATTGAGCTGCCCATGTAAAACCACGTGGGTGACACCTGAGCTGTGCGTGGACAACGTTATCAATGGTGCGGTTTCCACTGTGGAAAAACGTGGGCCTGACCAAGTTGGGCTGCCTAAGTAAAACCCCCGTGTGTCCACCCTCGGCTGTGCATGGGTCAGGTTAGCATTGATGTGGGTTCCCCGGTGGCAGAGGGTGTGCATGCTCACTATGGACCACCTCTGCAATGCCCCCGTGCGTCTTACCTCGGTTATATGGCGGCAGAGTTAGCAAAAGACGTGAGACTTCTACATGCGGAGACTCGCGTGGACGATGCCTGACATGACTTGGGCAGACCCAGCCTGTAAAATGTCCCTATTGTTTCCACCTGACCTCGGCTATACGGAGGCAAACTTGTGATGGATATGGTTTCGAGGGGCAAAGCGAGGGCTTGACTAACTTGAACCAATTGTGCATCTTCAAACACAGAACGTTCTGCTAATATTGAGACTATTTTCTTAGCTTCCTGGAAATTCAACTGGGGAGAACGACTAAATTTCATACCACATCACAAGGGATAGTAATTTTAAGCGTGAGTGAGAAATGTTGGGTGTGCTAAAGTTTATTGTAAAAACTATTTTATGTGGTGGATTTTTTTTACTTTTACGTAAAGGATTGCATTTCTAGTGTGAAATTGAAACACGCTTTCTAGAATGACGTATATTTTCTCAAATTCGGTGTCTTTAGACGACTTAAAGTTGTCAAGTATCTTGATCAGTTTTAAATTTTGAACATTTAAAATTCTGAATTGTAGGGGCTTGGTCAACATGTTTAATTAATCTATCAATTAAAATTGATCTAATTAAAATTTTGGCAATCATATTACCGTTAGCAATTTCCGCTATTGTTAAACTTGCTTCTTTCTCGCGACATTCGTATATACTCTGTAAACAATCGTACCATACAAGACATTTTGCAATATAAAATCATTATTTACGTTTGTGATAGCTCTAAATGTCTGTACTTAGGTGTATGTACATCTTTTGTTTGTATTTGTTATATAGTGTTTTTTTATATTCATGACAGTACCACTGCAGCCTTGTATTTGGGCGCTAGGACCCGTCAAGCTGCAAACGTGCAGCTTTTTTTCCATCACCCTTGTCACGAATATATTTTTGTGGCAGAATAAAAACTGATTTGATATGGTTTGATATTGAAATTTTAGTAGGCACACGGGGAAAATGAGGCATGCTCATCTTGGTACGCAATACAAAATTCCACAAGGTAGAGCATTCATGAAATGTCCACGAAGGAAAAGAGGTTTTGGGGCGACCTCATATGCGTTGCCAACATAAGCCCACTGTGGGCCCCACGAGGGGGCTCCCATGGGCTTCCCACCTATGCCTGCTGTGGTCCCAACGAAGAGCCCCCTTGTGGGATGCCCGATTAGACCCACTGTGAGTCCCACGAGGGGAGCTCACGTGGACTACGCAAGTAGGCCCTTGTGGGCCCCTCGATGCATTCCATGTGAGTTGCCCAAGCAGGTGCAAATGGGGCACGACTTGCACAACCGGCGTGGCACCGTGTGGGCTATTCAAGTTGGACACACATTCGGCCTTCTTTTCAAAGGCCACTTGGCACTGTTTGGGCACTGAAGTGCTCCTCGGCAATAACCTAGATGAGCTGCCCGATAGGCCACCTGCAGGTTGTACGAAGGAGGCGTGGGGGGGGGGGGGTCATGCAAGCTTACCAAGAATCTGCCCGTGAGTGCAGGGAGTGCAGTCCATGTGCGCTGGCTAAGCCAGGCTCCTGTAGGTCTCACGAGCGAATCCGAGCTGGACTGACCAGGTTGGCCCTCTGTGGATCCCAAGAGGGAAGCCTGCTGGGCAGTCCAGGTCGGGCAGACTTGTGCCCGATATGCAAATCCTAGGTTACAATCACGTGGGTTGCCTACATGAGACCTCATTGGCTCTCCTTTTGAAGCTCAATTTGGGATGCTTGCGACAGTTCCTGATACGCAGCCAGTATGATGAAACGCGAATCCGCGTGAGGCTCTAACCGATCAAGCACGAAATAATAACAGAAGCGGGACGGTTGCAACAAAAATGTATTTTAATTGCAATAGAAATTTGCACTTCGAGCTTTATTACGTTGGGCACTCTAAATTTCTTTCGATAAAATTGGACTGATTAACTGTTAGTCTGAAATAAGATGATAGACTGTTGGCTCGCCAGTAGCCGTGAGCCGTAGGGAAATAAGTTTTGGAAGAACACTTTTCTTCAGAATCTTCGCCCTCCATATTAAACATGGCAATTCCAATTTTTAGATATGGGAATTGCTGAGTTGCTTGACAGATCTGCTGGTGCAGAGATTGAAAAAGTGATTTGAGCACCGGTGATTTAATTAGGTTTTGATTTATAAAGTATAATAAATCATTTGAAATGCACGCCTTTAAAGTTTGCACATTACCCTATGTTATTACTGTTCCTACTCATTTTGGCTCGAATTAAAACACACCTAGAAGTGTAACAACAAAATATCGAAAATAAAAAAAAGATATACTCGGCTTAACATACTTTGTGACGACAGACTAAAATGCCTACTCGGAAATATTGACTCCTTGCGGTTTCCTTCTTTGGTATTAACAAAATCATGGCCACAGAAATCAGAGAATATGGTTGGCTCAAGTGGCAACAACCTCGTGGAATACTTTGATGATGGATTTAAGCCACATAATAAAACACATAATAATACTGCGCAATAAATTTGGTTATGGTGAGGTTTCATTTGTTTGAAGAAACAAAAAGTATTATAATACATTACATCCAGAAGTATTTAGTGTTAAACCAATAGTTGTGGCGCAATAAGTTTTCTGCTTGCAATATTACGGAATAAAATGAAAGTTTCAGATTCATAATACACTAAACACTCGTTCGTTCTTTCCTTTCTCCGCGCAAAGGCAGAAGTAGTACGGATTAGAGCAAAACAAGGAGCTGATTCCGTCAACTCGCTGCAAAAATTTAATGCACACAACTTAAAGCCCAATACATTCTCGTCAGTAAAACGGTAGACTACTTGCAAAATAAAATATTCGTTTAAGAATCAAGCTTTTGCTATCACGTATGAACTATGTTCAGAAAAGTTCTACCCCCAGCTGAAAACTAAACTATAAAATTGACTTCTTAAGAAGCCAGATAGCGGCAAATGAAATAATAGGGAGATAAAGTGCAGAAACTGGGGTGAGAAAACGAGGTGATGTCAGAAAGCTGACTTCTGATTGAAAACAAACATTCCGTAGCACGCAAAGGCTAGTTGCATATTATTTACACACCGTTTCTCTTCAATCGGAGCGAAGAAGAGCGTTGTTCCGCTTCACGAGGGAGCCTGGCGATTGAACTTTCGCGACCTGATGTCCTTCTCATTCGGTCTCATTCGGTGGCTCTCTGTGATGGGCTGAAAGCCGCGTGTGCACCACACTCTGTGAAGCACACGCTACTACGCCGATAATCTTAATTATATAGATGCGATGGGATAATCAAAGCAGAGGGCACGTGCTGAGCTCAAGAACGTGTTAGTGCTTTGCTGTTTTTCTCACACTGTAACGTATAACACAGCGTAAATAAAATAAAAATGCCTGCTGGTGGAGCTCGAAGGGTAGTCATCAAGACGCTCTCTCAAAACCAGGTAGAAGGAGCGACCCATTTGACCCACGAATATGCACGTAGACAGCTCATGCTGCCACTGTGTGCCCCCGGCCTGCATTAAGAGTAGAGCCCGTCTTCCCGGAAACGGCAGTCGTAAGTCGAGCCCAATTTGAGGTGGACCGACCGACGTCTGTTCTATCCGAACTGCACGCCCTGCCCGCGCGAAGTGTTTTTGTATAAGGACGCGAATTTATTTTGCTAGTTAACAAGTGATTGAGGTGTGGGTTCTGCCTCCATTGTACTGCAAAATAGGTCAACAGTCGTATTGACAACGTCTTGCGGCTTTAATACAAAAGAGCTAGAGGGGATTTTAACAACCATAATCTGCGTGTGGACAAGACGGTAATCCCAGCGATGGCCAACACTACTTCAGATGCCGGAAAAACACAGCGACCTGCGGCTTTCTTGTCGATGGTCCAAGGGCTCCGGGAGTATTTATGATGCGGAGGGGTGACATCTGGGAGCTCGGGCCGCATCGTGTATTTCACCTCATATATATTTATATATATATTGAACGAAGAGGGGAGAAGGTGATTATTGAATTTATTTCATTAAAGTTAGGGAAAGGGAAAGGGAAAGAGAGCTGGCGAAAAATTGGGCTAGGAGCGGGATTGAACCCGCAACCTTCGCCTGTCCGGGGCGACGCCTTAACCGATTAGACCATCCCGGCCACTGGTTACGGCGGACTCAATTTCTGACCAGCTCTCTGTGTACTATTTGTTTCGAATTCGCTTTTTTTTCTTCTTTAAATTGGGTAGACGACAATTGTTGTTGATTTAAGGCCCTCACTAGTTCCGAATTGCGGCAGTGACGTGGCACGTCATCTCAGCTTTGCAAATGTCGGAAGGGGCCCGTCTTCCAAGATATCTAGGGAACCACTCCTCTCCATAGGGACAGGCTGCACCGTATATATAATGGGAATGAGTGAAGGTTGACAAGTGCAGCCATAATAATATTTTGAACGAAGAGGGGAGAAGGTGATTATTGAATTTATTGCATTAAAGTTAGGGAAAGGGAAAGAGAGCTGGCGAAAAATTGGGCCAGGAGCAGGGATTGAACCCGCAACCTTCACCTGTCCTGGGCGACGCCTTAACCGAATTGACCATTCCGGCCACTGGTTTCGGCGGACTCAATTTCTGACCAGCTCTCTGTGTACTATTAGTTGCGACTTCGTTTTTTTTTTTTTTTTTTTAACTGCGTAGACTACAACCGTTGTTGATTTGAGGCCCGCGCTAGTTCCGAATTGCGGCAGTGACGTGGCACGTCATCTCAGCTTTGCAAATGTCGAAAAGGGCCCGTCTTCCAAGATATCTAGGAAACCACTCCTCCCCATAGGCACAGGCTGCACCGTATATATAATGGGAATGAGTGAAGATTGACAAGTGCAGCCGTAATAATATTTTGAACGAAGAGGGGACAAGGTGAATATTGAATTTATTGCATTAAAGTTAGGGAAAGGGAAAGAGAGCTGGAGACAAATTGGGCCAGGAGCGGGGATTGAACCCGCAACCCCGTCAGGCTTGGCGGTCCCCCGCCAGCTACTAAAATAAATCCTGTTATCTTGCCATGGTGACTTGAACAGCGGGCATTTGGGAGTCAAAGGTCTTAGAAAAGACTGTGCCAGACGTATTTCAGGGCAAAGTTTTTGGCGGCCATGCGCCTTCGTAAGTGTTCGTCCCGGATCGAAAGACGAGTAAGGAGTCTGCACTGATGATTGTAGCAAAGCTACAGCCGATACCAGATAGCACCAAGACGTGGCAAGAGGTTGGCATGGCGTTTCTGCCTCTTCTTCCCAAGACAACCGGGGGTAATTGCTACTTCATCGTCATGACGGATTATCATTCCAATTATGTAGAGGCGGACGCCACTGCTATCACGACCGCGGCGAGCGTCGCACTGCACCTTAAATATATTTACGAACAGGGGAAAACACTTAATTGCGGACATGATAAAATAACTCTTCAAACTAACGGCAACAAACCACCAAGGGACCACTGCCTACTTCTCGAAGACGAACGGATTGTGCGAAAATGTTTTATCGCGACATTTCACATATGAAAAACATATCTGTGTCGAAGAACCACACGGTATGGGATCCTTTCCTTTTGACCAGGCTTGTGCATATAACATATCTGTGCATGACACGCAAAGTTTTCACCTTTCTTCCTGATACAGGGACTCGAGGCAACGCTACCTCTTAGTGCGGTGATTTGGTTAAAGTTTGAAGATCTACAGGCTCCAAGAAACCGGGTGGTGCTTAAGGGATGTAGGAGGGCATGAGCGCTCGTGTCTGATCGGCAGCTCGGAGCGGAATAATAAAATACACGCGCCTATGGTCTGACTCGGAGCGAGCACAGATTTCACACAAAAGACTTGGTCTATATCCGGAAGCCCGTCCGCAAGCAGAATCGAAGCACGAGGTTCCTATACCATTTCCACGAACTGGTCAAGCTACTTCTACAGACCGGAATCAACAACTGGGAAATCGTCGACCATAGCAATTATATTAATTTTGCTGCCACGCGATCTAGGACAGGCTTCGTTTTTGTCTAATAAAAATACAGAGGCTTATATCGCTTGCGACGCACGTGCCGGTATCGGCTTATGTGGAATTTATATTTGAACTATATTTTAAGAAATAAGTGAAGATTGATAGTTTGATCAAGCTTACCGCACTGAAAAAGGACATTGTAAACAAAGTGAGGCTAAATCCCTCAACATAAACTTCTGAAGGACTCTGATGGAGAAACCGAATGAGCTGTGGACAGCTGAGCGCTACTCGACGAGGTGATTCACAGTGCGAAAAGTTTGTAGGACGAAATATTTGTGCACTAGATGCGCCGCCCGGCACAACGCATTCAGGCGCTCAGGACGCGCTGAAAGTAGAGCGACTGCTAACACTCGAGGTCCTGGACTGCGACAAGTTTCGAGGCAGACAGACCAAAAGAACCGGTTGCGAAAACTCGTGAGTGTTGCGACTTCCTTCCAATACGAAACTTTCTATGAGAACAATTGGTATTAATTTTTTTTTGTTTCTGACATTTACCCGCCGTTTCTTTGTAGAAGTATAGTGTTGTGATGTTTGATATTTGTGTTTTTTAGATGTGTTGTTTTGTAATGATGTCAATTTGCTTAAACTTTTGATTGGCGTCATTCCTGCAACCTTAGATGATTGTTGTATTTATTTTTTAGAATTCAGGTGTGTATGATAAATTCGTTTGCATCTGGAAATCTCCTGAAGTGTGTAACGATTACCTCTACTGAAACTTGAGCCTCTCAGCTAAAAGGTGGGGGGGGGGGAGATTTTTAACGTTCAACACTTCCTAAACAAATAAAAAAACGACTGCTGGTGGGGCACAACGTGTCGTCTAGGAGATTCTGTTCGGAAACCGGGCGGGGTGATCAACCCCTTTGGCCTTGGAGGATGAGCATGTGGACAGCTCATGCCTCCGTGAGGAGTTTCTCTAGATTTTATTCGCCGTCCCTCAACGCTCTCTGCAAACCGCTTCGATACCCGGAACTCTACAGAAAACGCCATCGGCGCGCAATCACCGGTAGCGGCTTCTTCGTAACGAAATCGTTAGCGGAGGGAGAAACGGTGTATACAAAAACTTCCTATTGTGCCCCCACGCTCCGCCTTGGGACGAAGCTTGTCTGCGAAAAAACGGAAGTCTTGGAGAGACAAACATCCGGGGCGGACCGACCGACATTTCTACTGGTTGCGAACTGCGTGCCCTGCCAGCGCAAACTGTTTGTGTGTAACGACTGAATTTATTTCGATACGTAACACCGGCAGGTGTTTGACACGCGTCACCACCCAAAAGCTCGTCGAAGCCTTGATTATCACGAACTCACATCGAGAGTACATGCAGTGCTCATGATTAATACATGAGCTGCATTTTCATAACGTCATCATGTATCAGATGACGTGATTGTGACAACAATTCAATACCCGTTATCGCGTCATCAGTTTTCCGAAAAATAGCAAAACAATATGCTTTTACACTTGAAATTTAGCAGGAGACAGAAGCAACCTCGACAGTTTCGTTGTTTTTATGTATACTTGGGCTACAGTATTGCTGGTAACCTTGTATGAAGTAATAAGCGTGTAATATCAATGAAATCGCAAGGTCCAGCCCCATTAGAGTGTTACAATGAACCGCGTAAAATCATTCCTACATGTTGCGTATTTGACTGCAATGTTTCATAGGTTTGTTTAAGCGCGTTTAAAAAGGACTCCGCGGTAATATTTGTGAGAAATAAAGCTATACAAAAGATAAAAAGAAAAAAAAAGGTCCGGGTTCTTACCTTCCATTTTAGTGTCTGAGGGTCATCATAAGCTAGCGCATAATTCGCTAGAGTTTGATATTCGAAGAGGGTATGCTGGGGAGGATTATAGTCACCGGTTTGATAGTTGAAAGTGGCCTTGCATGCCTGTTAACAAAAACGTAATTGATATAAGGAATCAACATCAATTCTCTACACATGCATGCGCGTTTCTCCCAGACTCTGCGAAAATACATTTCCCGGGCAGCATACTAGAGAAATGCCTATTTTGTGCCTAATAACGTTTTGCATCAAGGCGCTAATTTGCGCCGAAATTCTTTTTTTGGCTTCTATCTGCTTCCTCGCAAAATGGATAATTAGCTAGTCATCAGCCAAAAATAACGCGTATTATTAGAACAACCGGAAGTGATGCATAACTTTGGTGTTTTCGCAGAAACTCAGGCCCAAAAAACCGAGTACAACCCTACTTCCAGAAAGTAAATGCTAACCCTTGCACTTCTCAATTTAATGCCAAAATTTTCATACTCTCGTCAACTGATACATTAAATTTAGTTATAGACTTGCTTTTGGGATCTTTCCCAATAATAACCCTCTCGACGAGCATTAAATGTTTGCTCATTTATTTGTGTTTCTTGGTGTTTGTACGCTTCATTTAACAATACTTAAGGTTTGGACAGGTTGAGATGCTTCGACTTTCGATTAATTCAGAAATGAATCATTCTTAATTCAGACACTCCAAAAAGATATTATGTTTCAATTTAGAGAAAGTACGCGTTTCAGAAATATATCAGATTCATGTAAACTGTACGTAATACACCTTGCTTAAGAAGTTATATAGTCGGTAATCCCGAAAAAAATTACACTTAATCTCATTAAAGTGTAACGTTCTTGTTATGAGAAAAGTTATATCTGTTGAATGCAGGCGAATTCTGAGCTACTCTACCAAACGTTGTTGATATTGAGTAGATATGAATTACAAAAAGAATCCTTTAGAAAACATCAATTTTGCTCTTTTAGAAACACGTTATTATGTTTTTTGCAGTTTGGATTCAATCAATTTAAAAAAAACGAAGCGTCAATCAAAGACATGTTAAGCTGTTTGAAGGCACCATATAAATGACTTCTCATGATCTCAAGTTCACATTTTGCACGTAGGTGGCTAAACATCTGGTTTAGTCAACTGTACAGGCACAGCGACAGCCGATACAAGTCAAAGTGAAATCTATTGGCATCGTCCTCGCCTTGACGCACCGTGGGGCGCGTGAACAAAAGCAAAATTCCATCACTAACAATTTTAGCAGCAACCCATGACCTCTTGTTTTTTTTTCCTTGTTTGTTGTATGTTTAATATTGTTCACTTGTTACTGTTCTACTATCTTTGTTTCATGTATCTGTTCTCCCCCTCTGTAATGCCTTCGGGCAAGGAGGGTACTTTCAAAAAATAAATAAATAAATAAATAAATAAATAAATAAATAAATAAATAAATTAATTAATTAAAAAATGGATATCTGACCATTTTGTTTCTAACATATTTTATTCCGGAGTGCGTGAAAGTGGGTCTTCCGGGACGCACTTCTAACGTCTGCAGTACTACAACCCCTTTTTGTTAACGGCTATATTTTTTTTCGTAGATTGCGTGTAGTGGGAAGTTAGTGGTAACGCATTCTCTTTGAACGCAGCGAAGCAATGGTTCATTCTAGGGGGCGGCTGGCAATTTCTCGTTTTATGATTTGGGATCATCGACGACGGACCCCTACATCGCCAACTACAAGATCAACATTGAATAATACTACAATACCAAGAAAAGGCGTCATTTACAGCAAAGTGAACAGCTCATAACAAATGTCGCTGTAAAATTTGTTATCCCACCTATGGCGTGCGTCTGCTAACTAAAGGCGTCTGATACGCGGTACAGCCGACAAATGCTGGCAGTACTCTCAAAGTCGACACGTCGCGGTTTCCATTTTTAAGTGTCAGCTTTGGTGATGACGATATTGTGTCGCTGATATAATTTGCAGGTTTCCGTCCTCGTTGAGGCGCCTAGCCCAACGTTGGATTTTTGGGGATCTCAAAGGTCTCAACTGAAACACCGCCCAAAATGTAGACCGATTTCCTTTGTCATCTCGCACTACCCGTAAAAAAGAAGAACCTTCACCCGCTTTTTATGAGTTAAGTGCGCCATGAAAATGCCGTACGGTCAAATAGTGCGAAAATAATAGTTGCAGAGTGGTAAAAAAATACGCGGTCAGACCAAGGGGTGTAAAGAGACGTCGACAAGAAGCCGAAAATAACCGTAGTATAAACAAGACACCTATGTGTTCTTATAATTTATGTTTTTATTGTAGAAACAAAATATTTTTCAATGACAACTGACACAGAAAGAACGCACATTTCTTTTCACTACGAAACAATCTGTACTATTTACGAGATGGAGAGAAATCCGTGTTATGTCACGTGCCGTCTTAGGTTCTACAACCTGTCCGCTGCTGTGTTAATAAGACGCCTTTCGTTAGCAGCGGAACGTAGTCGTCATATTCATGTTTCTAATTTTATCGTTTAACTGTCTGTGTTCAGTTAAATTTGTAGGCATCTAATGCGCGCTTTTGGTTCACCTTTGAAAGGACAAAAGCTCGATTTGTTCAGAGACGGATTAATGTGGCTCCTTCAGCTATCTATCGTTTTGAGTCCCCTATTGAAATATCTGGCAAAATTTTCCAGTGACATCTGGTGAAAACGGGTGAGATTTTACTCGTTGTAGCCCGAAATCAGCATAGTTATCCAGTCTTTACTAGTTGTTTGACCGGCAGCCACTCCCGTTACCAGATATACCCGACTTCGTTTGAAGTATTACCGGGAGCCACAATCATTTACCGGACTTCACTGAAAGTGGAGGCGAGGGAACGGCTAAAGCCAAGACAGTCAAGACGAGCCAGAGACTGAGTGTATAACGACGGCCGCCAACGCAGCTTCATTCTTGTGACTGTTTTAGCTAAGCACGACTTTTGTCGAAAATTCTGGCCACGAGCGATGCTCCCACGGACCTTCTATTTGTATCTCTTTCCTGCTCGCCGTTGCTCCTGCAGCAATTTTCGTTTCGCGTGAGTCTCTCCCGTGATGCGACCTTGCACGAGAATACAAATTCCGTTTTTTCTTCCCTCGGTGAAGGAAGTGCTCTCGGCACCGGCGAGGCGCGGAATGCGACGAGAGAGAGGGACATTTTTCGCAGGACGCGTGGTCGAGTTTTTTGTATAGAGATGCGTGAAATGGGTGGGTGATGAGTGAAACACAGCGGCCAGGTGACGCTATATTTAAGGCTTCTTCGTCGTCAGACTTGCTGCCGTTGTCTTCCCGTTAAACTACCAGCTTAGAGAGACCAATGATGCCCTTCGACTTCAATTTGAGAAAGGCCTGCCTTTTAAACTTTTCAAACGCCACGTTTCATTCTATTTGTCCTCCCGTCCTTTGTTTTTTGTTCTTTTTTTGAATTTTGAAAATGTTCTGTTTAAAACCTTAGTAAAATTGTAGCTCACCATCTGTTCGGATTTACTAATTCTGTAGTTCTCCGTTGGAACCTTGGCGTTGTTGTCCGATCGTTGCTTATTCCCAAAACTCGCTTTATTAAGGTAAATATTGATCCTCTTTGTTTGAAACGATCTGCGTCCGACTGAGCTCATTGCGCTTACCTTGACTTGTGCAATTGCGCCAACCCCTGTAGGCTGACCTGCTTTAAAAAAGAAAAAAAGATATTTCTTGCAGTCGTTGTAGAGGACCGGCGGGAAAACGTAAAGGGGATAACCGAGCTAATACCGGCGACTCTGAACACGTTGGAATGATGCAAGTGTACGCAGGAACTGTTCTGAAGTCAAAGAAAGGCCGGCAGCGATCGCCGGCAACATGCTTTTTGAGGAAGGCAATAATATCTTGGCCAGGGCAGGTACGAGACCTCTCGAGCGGAGCCTAACTCAGAACGCAAGTTTCAGTCTATTTTATTGAGCAAGTTTTTTTTTTATTATTTCTTATGAGCCACTTGTTTTGTCGGGTTCCTTTATTTTATATTTATTATATATTATGCCATGCCTACCTCAGAAAGCCGGTGGCAGTCATTTTAGTGTGCAATGTTTCACTGTGCTTGTGGGCCGGTTGTGCTAGTGTAAGCCATTTATATATATATATTTAAATCAATATTTCGTCCCTACCTCAGAAAGCAAGTGGCACTCACTTTTAATGTGCAATGTGTTACAGTTTCTGTGAGCCAGTTTTGATGGCATGTGCCATTTTTAAATTACTTCTTATGTCGTGCCCACCTCATAAAACCTGTGGCATTCACTTTATTGTGCAACGTTCTTCTGGGTTTGCTGGTCAGCTGTTCTGGCAAATGTCGTTTTTAATGATCTGTTCATTAAGGCATGGCAACTTCCGAAACCAATGCTGCTATTTTCAGTGGGCAACGTTTTCTTTTTTAATTTCTGGGCCAGTTCTGTTGGTGGGTATGATTTTATAGTGTGTCTGGTAAATACAATCCTATGGCACACCTTTACCTAGCCTTGTGAAAGGGCTTATATTCCTTTTAAACCAACCCCCTGTAGTTTTTGTGTTCTCGTACACTTTATATTTCCGGTACTGAAAGATTTTTTTTAATTATACCGGCCAACTTTAATTTTATACTTTCAATAGACCAAAGTGTTTCGATAGTGCCCTCATAGGCCGCCCATGTTGAATGTTATAGGGTATTTAATATTAATATCATATGCATAGATATTAAAGTGTTGGTTGTGCAAATTGTTTCACTGTTAGCGTCCTTGTGAAATAAAGACATGGAACTTCCAAGTTTATATTACCTGCGCGCGCAGCTGGCCCCATTAACGTTTAGCGAACTTAGTTTTTCGCCGCCTCATGAGTTGTCATTCGTGACAGTATGAACTAACCGATTAATTAATTACCGAATCCTACGGCATTGGGCAAGCACACACCCCCACGGTTTACAGTTTTCTTTATAAGTGCCTTCGGGTGACGTCCGAAAAAAATAAAAACAGTAACTTCCGGTGAATTCTGGAAAATCTCTCAAATCCAATGACTGCCAATAATTTTCGTTTAATCCAGACAAATCATGTAATTTCTTGTAAATTCGAGTTATTTGTCCAGTGCTGGAAATATCTAGTACTGGAAATGGAAAGAGTCCCATATTCCTCTAATATCGATCTTCTTCTGGAAATCACTTTCTGGTAAAAGATATTTTCAATACAGTCCTCCTGCAACATATTTCTAACGCGAAAAAACACACTGGCTAATATTTTTATTTAAAACAGCCCTGATATGAGCCTACTAAATTGTAACAGGCTTTAAAAAAGAAATGAAATTATTATGAACATTGCAAAAATGCAAAGGCAGGTGTACAGAAGTTCGTTTAGTGAATAAGACAAAGTGGATCCTGCATTGGCCGCAACATTGGCAATATTTTTGAAATGTAAAATTGATTGTTTCTCGCTGGGAGGCTTCACCGTACACATGACTTCAAGTATCCACTTGTTTATATGATATTACCCAGAAACTGTATTAATCGATAAATTATTCTTGACATACGTAGCGCTAGGCTTACCATATTCCAATCTTAAATTATTTCACACACAAAATAAGAGGGATTTCAATATTGAAAAAAACATGGTCATTATTGCATTCGAATGCATAAAAAAGGAAGTATATGACATTTGTTAAGTTGACAAAATCGCGAACGTTTGAAACAGCAATATTGTATTGACTTCAATCAAGTAGGCTGCAGGGGTGGACAAATTAATGCAGCTTAATTCTACGAGTAATTCCAAAGTCACAGAATGTGCAGCGAATATTGAGCTGCGAGTAATATGTATTTATGGGCGCTTTTTAAGTGTCACAGAAGACTGCACAGGCAATGTGTCGGCCGAAAAGTTGTCCTGAAGCGGAAACAATTTAGTATTGCAACTAAGCATTGGTTCGCTTTGTGGAATCAAGTGACGTATCACGTGAAAGTGAATCGCGCAACTTCATGATATTTTGACATCCTGTGGTACATGACGTCACCTGGCTACTTGGTGGGTGCCACGTTACATCGTGTAACGAGAGCACCATCACGCTGATGACGCAAGGGTAACACAGTCCGCTATTTTTGCGGAACCCAGCTACGGGCAAATTCAACTAAACGTAAGTCCCCTCAATTTTGCGCGCGTGTGGCGGTTTTTTGTTGCGTCATTTGTGGGGATTGTGCCCTCGTGGGGCCGCACGGGGCCTGGGGAGGCCAAGGGAGAAGAACAGAACGTCACGGGGCAGAACTTGGGCAGCGAGATTTCGGATGATTGACAACTGAGCTCTAAAAGAGAAGACGGTGCCTTTATATCGCCTAACTGTGAGCTAGTAGATCCTTCGTAACTAATGCTGTGTGATCTCCTTCGGGCCGTTTGTGACAGGGCCTCATCGGGCGATGGCTAGATTGGACATCCACATTATCCGAATCTCAGACCTACGGCCCGATTGACTGGCCTTTGCTTTCGGTCTACTCTTAGAGGTCATAATCAGCGCATTCCTTGACAATTATTGAGTAGTGGTACCTAACTCACTGAACGCTCCTTATTGAGAAACCAACATTGCCCGCCGATACGATGTTGAGCGTGGCTGCGAATAGGCACGCTTTATCCTAGGGAGGCTCAGCGGGGTCGGACGCTGCATGATGTTTTTCGAGGAGCGGAGTCATGGGCTCCCGAACACTGTCGGAGCCTAGGACTCCAACTCCCGTGCCGGAGGTGGGAGACGTTGGCGAGGTCACGCGCACCTTGCCGGCTATGTTCTCCAGAGGCATTCGCCAGTGTTAGGAATTCAGGGTCTACGTGAGTCCCCCGACAACGGCTGAACGTTGCGACGCTGATATAAGCAGGAGGCCCTGACAAAAAAACCGGTCCACGATTTCCTATAGGACTTGAATTAGTACATGGCTCCCATCCGCCAGCTGGGGACACCATAGAGCCGGCTACACGTGGACAGGACAGGTTGCGGAGTAACAGATCCGGTATGGTAGCAGCTTCAGGGCGCTGCGCGAGAGAGCAAGGTATCGTAACTTGGGGTGAAGTGGTCAGCAAGGAAGATATTGTCGATGTCCGGGGGACAAATGGGTTTCTTCAGCCGGCATCGGAAACATTGTGGAAATGGCAGTTGAGACTTGGAGCACCGGCGGACAAGTTTCTCAGCGTGTGTCTGAAACTTTGCACGAGTGGCAGGAAACACCGGGAGTTCTGGCGGGTGAGTTGATGTGCACTGCGATTCATATCTGCTAGACCAAGGCGGTTTGGTGCTTATCATCATCCCAAAAATCAACGAAGGGCAGAAGGTCGGCCCTCGCTTCAAGATTTTGATTCCCAGGAGGCTACAGAAGATATTTATAGGATTCTTCTATAGCTGCACTTCGGCTGGTTATAGTGGTGGCAGCAAGACACTTAGTTAGTTATGTCGCGCTGTTACCTGGCCGCTGATGAGGGGGACATATACCGGTAAACTCGAAGATGCGCAGCTCGCCAAAAAGTAAAGCTATCAGGTTTAATGCTGTCGTCAGCGACTCACTACCGACTCGAGGTGGTTGTAGGCAATAAAATTAGCCCCTCTGCAAAATGCCGATTCCCCAGGGATCGAGCAAGCGACGTGTGGCGTTAAGAGTCAATGTCATTTGGAATGCAATGTCGAGGACAGGAACTTACGGAGAACCCGGCCACCGAGCAACTCGGCTCATGGTTTCGTTGCCTAGCTGGATTGAAAGTGGGCAGGACTCTAGGATGTAATGAAACAAATGTTTCGTCTGGCATACGAACTTACTCAATCTCAGTATACACAAGCAATCTGAACCCGGCTACGTCGACAATTTGAAGGGTATTTCCTTGGCGACCACAAGATGGGAACTGAACTGTTCCATCCATTTCATGCGCGTGCCCCCAGCGCGGACTGTGCCCGGTGGCGTGCAATTTCGTGCGGATGTTGGCAACATCTCAAGCACTATCAAGAGGGGGTGGCTCAAAATCCAGTGATTCGGCACGTATTTAACAGTATTATATTAAATAGAATAGCCGCATTCCACACACCGCTGGGGAGGAGCACGAGGCGGCGCAACCCATGGACGGCCCCATGAGGGAGGCCACCTTGGCAGAATGTGGACGCCACAGCATTATGTTTAGAAAGAGCGTCCATTAAGAATTCCGCTGGGGCCGACTCGCAGGGCACCCAAACCTGGAGGCGGCTAACCAGGAGAAGGAACGGTAGTGGTGCCGTTCGGTATCGACAACGACACCTATCGAGCCTAGCAAGAGCAAGTTTATTTGCAGCTGCCTTTGCGAACCTTCTGTGGAACAGGTCAGCCCAGTAGGTGGAGAAGCAACCAGCTTGGACCTGGCCCCCTACCACGCGGTGGCCACGAGAACGGCGTCCGAGTACTAGGGGAAGTCCACTGTATCTCTCGACGGCTTATACATCAACTAAGGAAAGATGCAGGTCAGCCCGGCGTCAATATCCTGCTGCCCTTCCAAGGGCATTCGATATCAACTCTGGCTCGTAACCTGGATTTGAGAACAGCGGCTGGCTGTGCGGGATTCCCTTCGTACTCGCCAAAACACGCGAGTCCAGAGGCGTGTAGCATTAGCGGCAGAAGACGCTGCCTCCCCCTGTGAACATGTTGGCGGCAGTTCAGCTGCTCGTACGAAAAAGGAACAACCTGCTTACACCCCAGGCTGAGGCCTCATTCATCCTCTTGGAGTGCGATGCGGCCGCCACCAACGCCGTCCAAGGCCCACAGCCCTCGCCTCACAGCCCCCGTCGACATCCGCCCGTGGCCTGCCCTATGCAAGTTGCTGCTCCAATGGCTTTCCTAAACGCTCCTGTGTCCGGCGTCATCCTTTTCGCTGGCCTAGAGGAATCCCCCCGTCTTCGAAACCCCCGCAGTCCAGCGTTTAAAGGGATACTCCGGCGATTTTCTGTGCTACCACAAGTAACTATATTTAAAATATCACCCCCTTACTCTTTTCGATATGTTATTTAGTGTCCCGAAATTCAAAATATATAATGTAAAATCGATCAATGAAAATTACGCTAAAAACAATATTCAAATGTACCCGCGCTTTTAAATGCCATGACGTCACGGGAGGGAAGGCCTGCGGGTCGAGCGGGCAGTCTAAAAATGAACTATGCCGAGCATTGGTTTCGTGCTGCTATGCGGAAGCTGGAGAGACCTTCCAAAGCATTTATTTAAAACCATAAAACTGTTCATATTCAGTTGGGAGCAATGTATTCAGCCCAAGGAATGAATCCCTGCTTTCCCTGATCTCACTTTTTCTTTGTTGCCAGTAGAACTTTTCACTTTGAAAAACACGGCCAGGACCGAAATTGTAGATTCAATACCTTTGCGAAGCAAATTTAGTTTGGTCAAATATTTGGGTTACTATTTAAACAACGTTTGTTTATGTGTTTCAGAAAATTTTCATGCAAATCGGGGACTATGAAGAGAACGCCGGAGTACACCTTTAAATGGGTTGAAATCTGGGTGGCGTGGCCACGAGAGGGCCGGAAATTGACCCGCGGGCGCCAAGTGAGAAGAAGAGAGCGGCACGGGGCAGAGCTCGAGCAGCAATCTCGGGGATGGTCGGCGACAGAGCGGTAACGGACAAAGCGCTGCCTCCAGAAGGTTCCAATGTGAGAAAGTGAATCATTCGTACCTTGCGTTGGGGGATCTCCTTCGGGGAGCTCCAGGCACGGAATGATTGGGCGGTGGCCAAAGTAGACAACCACAGACTTTACACTTCCTTCGGCGATCCCAGCCCCCAAGCGCATACTGTGTTAAAAAGACGGCGTGGGACCCCGCCTACCTGACGTCACACCGTGCATGCGGCTAAGGCGGGCTATGGTGTGACGGTCTTGGGGGTGAAGGCGGTTCCGAAATTTAAGCCTAATAAGCGTAGCCCAATATACCAATTCCTAATTGTCCCAAATATCAAGAATAAATCTGAGAATGTAGGTCTATCTGCCAACGCGCTTTCCTTCCTCGTACTATACATTGGAAGTAAATAACAAAAATGAGGTTTTGAAGAACGAGCGTGCATGATGATAGTACTCTTTGGCTTTAGCGTGAGTAACAATAATTCTGCAAACGCCAGCACGTGCCGCGTGCAGATCTGCATAGCCAACATTTAGCTTATTTTTGCGCAATTTACCAATATCTCAATTGTGTGCGCTACATCGCTCCACCTGCCACTCACGGGCTAGCAGATTCCAAAAAAAGGGTTGCATTCAGCACCATATTTCAATATGCTGAGGTATTATTCAGCAGTAAATAGGGATTTCGATCCCTAAAGGTTTGCATTCTTTGCCAGCATCATATTGTTAAATTGTGTAACCCCGCAATTAAATTCATTTTTAGATATTTATTATGTCATTGGCGTTGTGGCGATTCTGCAAGCTTAGAGATGGTACCTACCATGATGATGTAGTTAAACATGTAGCATAAAAGTGGGACCGTCCTCGGTCGTACGTAAAAGCGAGTGATCAACGAACCCCCGCTTGTAGCCAACCATACCTCGTTTTCAGCCGTGAAGAGAATTGTAAGCCTGTCTAAAGAACGCATACTTTCGAAACGTCCCATGCTGTTCTCGCAAAGGTTTGTTTACCGTTTAGATATGAGACTGTGCTTCGTGAGGGTACGCTGGTGGCAGAAACCATCTAGTATCCGTACACATTTCCAATGTTTACAAATCTAGATCTCAACGCGTGAACTCCACTTATCAGCACGTGCGCGTTTGTGGCTTCGGAAGTCGAGCGAAAAACGCGCCGCACAAACAAACGTTCAAAAAGGCCACAGTCTCTTTCCCGAATACTCTATTCCGTCACGTTCCCCTTTTTGCGCAAACGGCAGAGGTACGATAATGAGAGTGTTCCTGATAGTATACTGTCGTTTTGTGAGCGTTTCACTAATAATAGATTCACGAAACTAAAGCCCTGTTCGAGGCGCCTATGTAGACAAAACGTCAAACATTTACCTATAGTTTGCCATGGCGCTTGCGGGCCAAGTAGGTGCCTACAGAATTATAAGCTGCGAGCCTAAAGGGGTTTCATTTATCGGTTATAATTTGTGTAACGTGTGGCGAAGAGCGCAATAATTCGTGTGACAGACTCAAATGCGTAGCTTTTGAGTCTGTCACACAAACGACTACTATGGCGGACTAACGCCCAACATCCCGAAATGTCACATCGGAGCCTATAACCAACTTCGTCATTGATCAGTGACCAAAGTTCAGACTTAGAAAAATAATTCGTTATAAGTAACGGATTTCTTGTAATTCGTTATTTTTCAAGTAGTTGTGTAATAGCCCCGTTACTTTTTCGCGGCAGTAATTTTGTATGTAATTCCGTAGCAAAATATTGGTAACAGAGCACTTTAATTACTTGTAACTTTTTAAAAATATGAACATAATAAAGAAACTATTGCATCATCAGTCTCGGACAAAACGCTCGACCAACCTCAGAAACAAGTGCTCGGGCTCATGCATTTTTCAGTACTGCAGACGGAGTGCGCAATCGAAAGCCTCGTTGTGGTCAGCCTTCCACAATTGACCGAATGCTCACTATGACGTCAGCAAAGATTTCTCACTGACGGAAGTAAGATGATTGGAAGAACTTCAATTTTGGCGTTTTTGGCAGCGTTGGTTTCAGAGCGCAATGATTTCAAGCTTTCATCATGCTCATTACAAACACCATCGAACTTGTTCTTTGTGAGGTAATAACGTCATGAGAGAGATCCCTGCGCCACCGAAACACCACGCCGCAAATAGGGAGTATTCACGGGCGGCCATTGCGGTATGCGCTGCTGCTGAGCGCGTACTGACAAAGAGCTTCCACAGTTTTTCTGCAACGTGCGTTCCGCATCATCAAGATTGCCATCTTAGCAGCCTATTACTGTTAGCTCGTTCTGAGCATGCGCTCTAAACATCGTCCTCAAAATGAATAAGCTGACAGTGCGTCAAAGCTACAGGCACGTGAGTGCAGCTTTGAGACGTAGGGCTTACGCTTGAAAGGCCCGTTACAGAAATAAGCTTTCGTAGATCGGTTCCTTACCTCCAAATCTCCTAGCGGATGTAGAAGCTGCTAATGAGATTCTAGGGATCTTTTCCCGTCACCGTAAGGTAGCGGGATGGTGGGTGTGGTTGCAGGTTTGCTGACTTGTCAGCTTACACGTTAACGGAGTGCAAATGCATACTTTCTCTTAAATACACTAGTCTATTTTTACAAGGACTACCGTAATGCGATGGTATGGGAATTGAAAAGTTGTGTCATAGAACGTTCTTGAAAACATCAAAATTATTTCAATTGTTCTCTTGATAAATGTACGAGAAAAGTAACGTGAAAGTAATTTGTTACGCAACGAGTAAAGTAATCCGTAACGTAACGAGTAAAGTAATCCGTTACGTTTCAGCGAAAGTAATTTGTAACGGTAATCCATTACATTTGAGGCTCGGTACTTTGTTTTTGTAATTCATTAAATTTTTAAAATGACAGACACAAGATTGCCAAACGGCCACCAAGCAGGTCAAACTTACATGCTCAAAAGATAATTGCTGTTAAAATATCGAGACTAAATTTGGGAAATGGTATATTCCGTTTCAAATATTAAAGCGTAAGGCTCGCCATCGTTCGGATTACTCCATAGAGGATAAATACCATGTACGCAACGTCCTCTTGACAGGAACCGTTGGGAGTGGCAATGGCGGCATACAACGTGCCAAGTGGTAGATTCTTTTGTCCCACATAATATAAAAATACAACAAAACGGGACAAGATCAATGAAACATGCAGCACAGGCAGTGGGTTTCGCAGGACTTTTTCTGATCTATTTTTCTTTTTCTTTCTTTTTTGGCCGATCAAATGGCAGCTAGCCCCGCAGTTCACTATTTTAGCGTTTTATGATCGGCTTCCCGCTATGATCAAGACACTCGGATATTTGCCCATGAATTTGCAGCACAATCATTTCTATTCGAGTAACTTACAGTGAACATTTCGGATGGAATGGGTTTCTTGCACTTCAATCCGTAATAGTACCCATCCAATATACTTGATCTGCGGTACCACCAGACAATCATCGAGAATGATATCATTAGTGATGACCTTTGGAATACAGTCCTCTCACCAGCGATGTAGGTTAGGGCGTCTACCTGAAAAACAATATAATAGGTACAAAAAATGAAAGACGTTTACAATCTCCTGTAATCCCGAATTAGTGCGCAGCTCTTGTGGAGGGGAGGGGAGGTTACGGAGAGAAGGCTATGCTCCCCATCTTCTTCTGCTCGCCGCCCATTTAGTCGGAATTAAGGTGGGAATTTTTCCGCTAAATTTAGCGGGAAAGTTTTTCGCTAAATTTAGCGGGGAAAATTTTCCGCTAAGTAAAGCGGAAAAATTTACACATAATGCACCACGCGGTTACGCCGACGACGACGGCAAAGGCGAGGGCGACGGTGACGCTGCTCAACTTGAAACGGGCACCTAAGAGCTACGCTCTAAAAAAAAGGCTTGTATAAGCTAAACATCACTCGTGCGGCCCAATAGACATCTTTGGCATCCTGCTCTTCTCCCGTATATCTTAGGCTCTTGCCAATGCGTCGTTTAACATCAGGTCCCATTCCAGCCCGCACAGCCATCTGATGTAGCCAATCATTTGTCGCCCCTTTCGTTTTGTACCTAAAACAACACCGATGATAAAGTGCTACGCTATACTTCGAGAGGGTTCACCCTCATGGTCACCCCAAATGTCCGACGCCCGAACATTCGAGGCCGAATCTACGAGATGCCGTGTGCATTAGGCTGTCAGTAATATGTGTGGTATGCAATACAAGGGAGCACAGGCTTTAATTGTATTCAGTGCTGATATGCACTACTTAGCCAATGAGGAAATCGAAACCAAATCTATGCTACTCCTGTTCATATCCAAATAGGTTTCATAACGTAATGTGAACAGTATAACCTGCAGGCATTCTTGAAAATCGTAGATGACATATCTTTAAACAGCAATATGGCATTGCTAACAATGCACACAATGAGCGACACACACTTTCAAATAAATTGCAAGGCTCATTACGGACAGCGAAAGCAGTCTTCACTCTCAGAGAAAGGTATATTCTTCCACCCCTTGTTTCGTGCAGGTTTCTGCACGCATATCAAAAATGACTTGTCGACACTTATATTCAATCTAGCACCTGTGGTGACGGGTTCGTTGAGCAAATTAGTGACAAGCTTAGAGGAGCTGTGTGGTAAGCTCGAGATAAACATAGAGCGAGCAAAGCAGGACCAAAGGATAAACCATGACCAAGGCCGGAGATATTTTAAGTTTTACTTAGGAGACCGAGTTCATCGACGCGGGTACCCCTTGTACAATACTGCCAGGGAATTTGCCGCTTTCTTAGCGCCCCGCTGTAAAGGTTATGTAGACATTTTTTAAGAATTTCGCATTTGGTGGAAAGGCTACGGCACCTCGAGGACGGGTCCCTAGCTAGCTGGACTTGTCAATATTAGTGACCTGAGGCCCTTCGTTTTTCGACAAGACGCGCCGGTCGCCCTGTAGGCAGCCAATTAAACCGCATACACAACAACGTACTGCTTCACATAGAGTAATTTTGTTCATGCAGCCCTTTTCTACAGATATGCCACCTCGCAACAGCCGCGGACGCTCCCCTTGGCGGTCCTCGAGCTGCTCCTCCCGGCGGTTTCTGTGCCTCTCTTAATCCCCTCGGTGTTCTCATCCCAACCCGAGTGGCCTATCCTGTGGTGGCCGAGCTGTAGACAGCGCAATTGCAAGTACCTGGTTCGTCATGCAGTCCGGGCGCCTCATCGGCTTTTTTTCCGCTTTTTGCCCAACCATCCTTCCGAGGCCACACGCTGAGTGAGCGTAGCGCGCTTGACGAGCCCTCGTCGTACGCGAAACAAAAACTCGCAAGCCTCTTTCACCTGTGAGGCGTGACGCTCTCCGCCCAGCATCACAATGACTGAGTTGAGCTAAATGCCCAGCGTGCAGATTGCTGAAGGCAGATCAAGTGGGCTTAGACGCGAGAGCTTTTATCCGCCGACCTGGAGGCCGCACTAGTCAGAATCACTTCCTCGTGCCCCGAACGTCTCCTGCCACACATCAGGACGCAGAAATTGAAGAGATCGTCAAGTAAACACCCTCCGCCTCTTCACCTCTTATGCTGTAAGACGATCCTCACTTACAGATAATCAGTACCGCAGCCAGGAGATGCGCGCTTCTTTAAATTCGGCGAAGAAACAAAAAAAAAATAATGAGCGCCAAAGACGTGCTTGTGACGAAATATTGCCTCCAGATAAAGATGCCTTTAGAGGGATTCGCTTCCGCGATTCGTTCCTACTTCACATTTGAGAAATTAACGCCGTCCCCCAATCTTCTTCACGTGGCCGCAGTGCATAGAAATGTCGCGCAGCTCATGAATGCTTTGTATAGAGACGAAACCTTCACAGGTCATATCTCGTTCATGAGGATGAATAATGTGGATCATATAAAATAAAAAAGGTCAGGGGCACGCGAGACTGGCTTTTGCTCGTAAGACCACAACCAGCTAGGGCAGGTGCGCCTTGCAAAAATAGAACGGTATCGCTTTTGCTCACGCTCTACATATCGCACCTTCATCAAGCCCCTCGTAAAACGTTATGCCGTCAATTCGACATCGATGTGAGTTTCGTGGAACTGAAGTTTTGGGCTGTATTATATGGGTAAAAGGGTTCGCATCACCCTTTTTAAGATAGAACTACAAGAAAAGTAAAGGATGAAATAGATGTGATTCTGACTTTTCCAAGCAGAGAAACCTATCTCTAAGGGATTCCGCCGACATCATACATATTTCCTTTTCGCGTACGCACATGTGGGTTGATTGACATTGATCTACTCGCAAACGGGAGAAAAGAAACACAAACAAAACCTAACCTTATAATCCATGGAACAGCGGTACCCTTACAGCAAATATGCCGTCCTTCTATAACTCCATTAAATTATGTGAACCTGCACAGACTTTTCAAACTACCGAACCTGAGGGATTAATAGTCTGAATCCTAACCATCCCAACACAGGACATTTTGACCTAGGTTAAGCCAATTTGGGATTTTAAGAAGGTTCACTGCTCTTTAATTCGCCTTCGAATACTTTCGAACGACCGTATTGTGTGCCCACCTTTACGCGAACCCTCATCAAAATTCATCCCATGGGGAATTCCAATTTTTTTTTACATACCCATCAAAAATGTTGGATGTGTGTAAGATGTCTCAAGTTCTCTAAGGCGCATGGCGTACACTTGAAGATTTCCGAAAGAGTGTAAAATAACCGTCATCGCTTTTTAAGAGGCCTATTGACTCTGTCCAAATCTTTTCCATAAAAACCACAAAAAACATCAAAATTGTTTTAACAGGTGTGTAGGAGGGATCATGTTACCCTTCAGGATACATTTCTTCGGAGAAACCGCTCGACCATTTTGCATTGTCTTCCGAGGCGAGTAAAGGAAATTATGGACACGCTTTTGTGTTCCTTCCCGTCGGAGCGCGGCACCACCGAAGGAAAAATGAACGGGCTCAAAAAACTCGTCGCTCCTCTTCAATTCAGGTTTCAAAGTTTACGCCCTCTCTCTTCCAACTTTTTTTTTGGAAAGTCATTTCTCTTAAGGGAAATAAGTAATATGGAGGAAAGCTTTGCTTTTTGTTTCTAAACACCCCGTTTAGTCATTCAAAATGCTGCCATTGTCTGAGGCTGGTCGCCCACTTTTTTTTCCGTCAACAAGCTTAAACTAAATGCAAAACAACAGACAAAAGCTCGATATCGGCTTCCCGTTTTGTGCGTGGGACTTATCTTCTAGAGAAGCTAGGCGTGTGAAATAAGAAGGTTTCTTCGTGACCTGTTCACGACTCCTCGTCCATCCGCAGAAAAAGACGCCAGACACCACATTGTGTCTGTAGTCAGAATTTCTGAACGGCGTGTGATGGTGGTGGTTGCGCTTTTATGGGTTTCACTAAACGTGCTACTGACAGTGTTAGGTGTTTGTAACAGCGCGACGGCTGAAAAGGGTAATCAATCATTTATTTCTCTCCTCACAGTTTATTGTGTGACTGCTGCTTTTCGCAGGAGAAAATTAACCCACATATTAAGAA
This sequence comes from Ixodes ricinus, assembly GCA_037355805.1. Classification (NCBI taxonomy): domain Eukaryota; kingdom Metazoa; phylum Arthropoda; class Arachnida; order Ixodida; family Ixodidae; genus Ixodes; species Ixodes ricinus. The sequence goes on along the minus strand of JAZHYW010010826.1, from coordinate 111,616 downwards.
ACACCTGGTGTAATAATGAAAGTTTAAAATATCGCCGCATGAGCATTTATTTAACACGTGACGGATGCTCACAAATATCGGTATAAGGTTCGATAAGGTATGGCGTGGAAACAAATTGCCAGAACGACTCACTGTGTAAAAAAATAAAAGAAGTGCGAAGGAGAGGACAAAGTAAAAGGTAAACCAATGCACGCAGTGCTACAGGCGCCTGCTGCAGAGGCTGCCACCCCATCCGACTGGGTATTAGATCGCTCTTTAAGTCTTAGTTTTGATATGTTAATCTATCACTACTCCGGCTGAGTGCGCAAGTGTGCCTGTTTATTTTTTATGACGCACATTGTATATTTGTTTCAATCCAGATATTTTTTTTAATGTTACAAATATGTTGATTTTGCTTACATATGGCATTAAGCAAAGTAGCAAAAATTTAAACTATTTATTAGCGTCAAGTAAAAAATTATGGATTGTATCCACTTCACGTGAAGTTGGAGGACCAGCGAAGCTGTTAACTTTACGACAACTTTACGACAACTATACAACATCTATGCGATTCACATATGTTTGCATTGAAGAGACTTACATGACTTCGTTTTTTTTATTTATTTAAGTTTTTTTAGACTAAAGTGATCCTTGTCTTATTGTCACTTATGGGGAAGTTTTAACCCTAAATTTCAAGGCACACCCTGAGGACTGTTTGTCTCTGTTTGAGTCCAAGTCTCTATCAGCATCGCGGAAGCAAAACAAAAGAAGGGTAGATCGGCACGTTCTGATCTCATCCCTGTCATAGCGCAAACTTAGCTGAGATACGTAGGTGATCGTAGATGATAACATTAGATAAGGAAATCACTATATATTAATGCCAAGGAAAGCTGAATCACGCGGGTTGCCCCCTCTTTTTGTTTATATTCCCCACGACCAATCAGAAGGAAGGAGCGCCGTTTAAACGGGAGTTTTTTGTTAACACCCACAGTCGCATTTTTTCCAGATCCTAGCACATAAGAGCTTTGCTCAACTTCAAAGCTTTAACTGTGTTTCCTTTTCTAAAGTAACCCGATGACTGTCCTAAACTGTAAGCGAAAAGCCACTAATGGTTTCAATTTGTGAGGTCTAAGTATGTTTTTTGCTATTGATTTGGAGCTTGTTTATATTTTCTAAAAAGAGACATCATCTTCAAGAAACTGTCACTTATCATTATTCACATAAAAATGCACGTTATTTACTGAAAGAGTTGGAGTGCAGACCGTACATACCACTTTTTAATTATCTACACTTCTAAAAGTAAAAAAAATAAGTCTCACAATTGCAACTTCATAGAGGTGTAAACTGCCATTGAAGACGCTTGGTCCCGTCATTTTGCATTCATGGTGTTTAGGAAAGTCGGTATCAAGGTGCGTGCGAATTATAATTCCATCGACGTGGAAGGAGCTGCATTGTGAAAGAGGTGATTTCCGTAGCACAATTAAAAACCCAGAGTACTCACGGTAAACACAAATCATGCAAAGGAATGCCAGCAAACATCAATTGTGGTAGCGCACAAAAGGTGACTAATGGCGTCATGACCTAGATACAAATTCCTGTTTTGGCGATAATATGTTTGCGGTATATTTCCTTAAGGATCAAAATACGGTTGGTAAGGTAGCCTTTGTGTAGGTTAATCTAAGATTTCTTGGTGTGATATTTCCGCACACAAATTGTTTAACAGTTCACTGTTTCCTTGTAACGCATATTTGTGTAAAAATTAGAACAAGGTAGTTTCTCTAGAATTACGTGCACGGTTGCGCAAGGACATTTGTGGTAGATAGTCCGCACATATTTTTTTAACAGTTGAACATTTCACTGAACTTATTGCATAAATATGCTTATCAGTTTTGGCGAAAACCTTTATGCATATTTGCTGGAGGCCTCGGCACAGTTAATAACATGGCGTTTGATAGCTATGCCATCAATACAATATGCATGTCTTTCAGGGATATTCTATCAGCTTCCCTTCAAACACTTCACCCATTCGTGTCTACGTGTATTCAAAGATTTATTCTGTCTGACAAATTTCGTTGTCGTTCCCACTTGGTTTGACATTATTGAATGCAGCCTGATGTAGTCCCGTTAATGTGAAAAATTGTTTCGCCCAGTCTTAGAAACTTCACCGTTGGGTGAAGCTTTTATGTACACAAATACAAAAGAAGCAACGAAAAATCCCACAATACGATGTTCTTATATTCAAGGACTAGACAAAAACAATTTCGGGAGCTACATCTGGGTAATTTCATGGACATGGAGACAGCTGTGATCTGTACCCCAAGTCGACAAATATTTCCAAAGAAAAGCGCCGCTTTTTTTTCTCTCTCTCTTTCTCCCTCTTTGCTTTATTTTTTTTAATAGCTAAGTTGTTATTTCGAATTAGAGAAACTTTTTTGCGTTTCTTCCAAGCTGTATCGAGGCTTGGCTTATGCCATTTCCGAGAGATCTTACCCTTATTATTTCGTTTCCGACTCTCTTTAAATCCATTATATTCTTTATGTTGGACTGCCATCTCTGGTCAGTACGGAGTACAACTGTTTCATTCCTGAGCATCATTTGCGCTTTCTGAGTTCAACGCATTTTTGCTTACATTTCTCCAGACTTGCTCTGTAATCCGTTACAAGAAACGGAAAACTTGCGATCCCTTATTTTTTAAGTATTTTGTAATTGGCACATTACTTTTTTCGTAACTAATTTGTAATGTAATTTCGTTATGAAATATTGGTAACGGATTATTTTAATTACTCTTTACTTTTTATAAATATCAGCATAATACAGTAACTTCAGCGACACAAGCAGAACATTCAGCAGCATAAAAATAGCAAGTTCAACAACAACAAAAAAAATCATCGGGAAAGGGAGAATAGTTGAAAGGAAAACGTGATTTTTTTGCATGACCGGTCACAAGAACCAGTGGGAAAGCGTGCAAGGCATGTACATATATACGGAAGACAAAGATCAAGTAAGAGAACGCTGAGTAGGCTCTCCGTCGCCTTCCATTGTGTTTTTCTTCTTTTCCCGAGCAAGAAAAAGCTCTTCGTATTTATTCGCTTTGTGTATTTTACACTGTTTCACCCTTTCCTACTTCTACGACATCTCATACCATCTGCACAAATATTAAACGCGGGTGCGTACCCCCTCGATTCGGAGGTTATCAACTCGCGTAACAAACTATGTAGCCTCGCGCAAGGGAGTAAATTATCTGTATTTTATGTGCGCTACTGTATTCAAGCACAATCTTGAGGCAGGGCTCAAAAGTGCCCAGCGCGAGGCTAAGAGCATTGTCTATGAGGGTGCGGACGATAATTATTTTTATTTAGTTTTCTGGGTATTGTGGCCGAGTGCGCTCCTCACATTACAGTCTACTGTCAACATAAAGGGAAGGAGGGGGGGGGGGGTCGGTCTTCTAAGAAGTGCTGACAGAGAGATAGAGAGAAAACGCGTGAAAGTGATGTGATCGTATAACGTTTACAGAGACCGATGGCCACCGCTCCTCTCGCTCTATATTCCCTACCCTTCCCTGGCTCCACGAATTGTCGTATGAAAGTGAAAACGGATGAACGATCGATAACCCGTAACCGCCATTTTTTCTCACACTGGTCGAGTTTTCGGTCGTGAAGCGTCTACCGTCTCCGTAGTCTCCTCTTAATGAAATGCTTAAAATTCGGGGCATTAACGAGGACGGAAACCTAGAGTTTCAGCGCATACTTTGCTTGCCGAAAAAAGAAAAACAACAGACATTGTCATCAGCAAGAACAACAAACTCTAATCTACGGAAACACATCAAGGCAAGCAGAGACACCAGTATTCTGCATGGCTATATATTGTAATGTTAGAACACAGTCTTTCTTTTCTTGTGAATCACAGGCGAAATACCCAAGATAAAAGGGAACATTCGTAGATGGCTTCTTTAGCTCCGAATCTCGTAGCGGCGGTAGACGCTGCTACTGACCATGCGTACCGCTAGGTTTGTCTGCACAATTCCAGGAATCATTTCCGGAGGCGGTAAGCCAGCGGGATGGCGGGTGTGGTTTCAGCTTTCGGTGCCTTGTCAGCTTACAGACGAACGAAATGCCCCAACACTCTTTTTGTTCAATACAATATTTTATTTTTACAACAACTGTCATAATATGAGAAATTAAAAATAGTCTTGCAAAACGTTTTTTGAAAAAAAATATGAAAATTGTTTTTATTGTTTTCTGGATAAGTGTACAGAAACAAGTAACGTTACAGTAATTTGTAACGTAACGAGTAAAGTAATCCGTTACTTTTCAGCGAAAGTAATTTCTTACGGTAATCCATTACATTTGAGGCTCGCTAATTTGCTATTATAATCCATTACAATTTTCAATTAACGAGCACAAGTTTGCATTTCTATTATGTCCTAAACCCGTAATTAACGGTTCTCCAACTTTATTTTATGCAGTTTAACCCGCATACTAACGGTACCTCATACCATACATGTACGTAACGCGTTACAAGTAACGAGTTACTTGTATTTAGTTACTATTTTCTGTAACGAGTAACGTATTTAGTTACTTTATTAGAAAAGGAACGAGTAACGGTATTTAGTTACTTTGAAGGCCAAGTAACGAGTAACGGTATCTCGTTACTTTTGAGGAGTAACGTGTACAACACCGCTTAAACGGCCTTGTTTTTATTCTAGCGTTAGTATGCGTCTATTGTGGCAAAGGCAGATGGGCAACACGAAAAACAACTAAACAGTATGACAGTACAGCAACGCATATCGCTGGACACGTCAGTCGAACAGTTCGACTGACGTGTCCAGCGATTAACGTTGCTGTACTGAACTCTACAGCTAGGAATGTCCTTCACCCAGCGAGCACAATTAGATTCTTTGGTTGAACCTTCTAGTAACGGGTACGGACCGAATGTAAACCTGGATGTTGCAAACACGGGAAGGCACATAACCCATTACCCGCTGTCCTCAATGAAGGCGCAGTTCTCAAAGATTCACCAGCTCTTCCTGAAACACAACACTGCCCTTCCTTCGAGCGCGTCGGTAGAACGACTCTTCAGCGTCGCCGGAGATGTATTTTCAAGATGCGGGGAAACATAACTGATGAAAACTTCCACAGGCAGCTGCTGCTTAAGGGCAATGACTACTAAAAAGAAAACAATAAACCATGAAACAAAAGCAGTTGTGTATTTTGTCGTCAAAGTAACGTGGAAAGTAACTCGTTACTTTTCAGGTAACTCACGCGTTCCTTTTGAGAATCGGTAACGAGTAACGTATTTAGTTACTTTCTGAGCCAGTAACGAGTAACGGTATTTAGTTACTTTTTTGGGTAACGTGTACATGTCTGCCTCATACACACCATTCTCAACACAAGGAACTGACGGTTTCCGATGACCCTTCTGGCAGCCTAAGGTTTTTTTATGTTTATTTTTTAAAAACCTTTAGGTGTTGTTTATAATCTGAGGAACTTTTTGCCGCTGTCGTTGCGTTTAAAATTGCTTTGAACAAAGGGGACCTAAGCGTATACTTCGTGTCAGTAGTTGCGTGCCGTTCAGGCGAAAACAACGCTAGGCAATGAGAGAAAACGCAAACATCATGAAGTCTGGTGAGAAGGCGAGAGATTTTTCTTTCTTCGCTGATGTTACTAATACTTGCCCTTTTTCTCTCGCCAACATTTCCCTCGTCTCCCTTCCCGCTCTCATAGAGCGGGAAGGAAGCGGAAGGGAAGGGGAAGGAAGGCGCCTGTCGGTGCCTTGGCCAGCACTGCACACATCTTGTGACACATAGCATAGAATGGTATTGAGAGTGGCTGTGTGGGCATATATATAGGATATTAAAAAATAAACCAGTTAGATACATTTCAGCCGTGCCTATCCATGTCTCACCTTCAACTAAGGGTAGACGCAGGAGCGGAACCCACATTCTTATTTGTTTGTTCTCATGTTAAAACGACATGACAAACTACCATCAGCTCGCCCGCACACTTACACTATTCTCACTAATTGTATACATGTTAGCGATATCAAACGGTAATTGAGTGGGCAAGCTATATCGCCAGGTTTGTGCATCAGTATCACCTTTCCAACCTTCAAGTCGTCGGGAAAACATCTAAGGACAACGGATTGTTCAAATATTTTTGCCAGTATTATCGAAGAATATTCTGCAGTGTTTTAGGCTCTTGAATTAATAGCGTCCTCTCTCGCTGAACAAGTTTATTCAAAATTATAATTCATAAAAGCTACTCCACCAAAGTCAATAAAAATAAGGTACATAGGTATAAATGTAGTTTGTTGCAATGTGGGTGAAGGGGATAAAAAAGCATCCGAGAATGAATCGACAAGTTCCAGGTTGAAAGCCAGATGCTGAATCACTAAACAACACATAATCTCCGTAATCGTCACACAGGAACATTACGGGATTTGTATTTGTATTATCACAATACAAAGCTATTTTGGATTGTCTGTTAGCATGCACTAGAAGGTTTTAGAAAAATAAGTAGCATTCGCTTTTGTGAAAGTACTGTTGGAAGTACCACCAACATTGTGATGCTCGGACCAATTAGCGTCAAGATTTGAAATTTGAGCTGCTTGACATTTTCGCGTTTTCCTTTCACGAAATTTGTTTATTGTATTATTGAACCACGGAGATAAGAGAGACACTCCGAGATATTTTGTGAATGCCTGAAGATATTACTGATGTACAGAATATAATACTCAAATGATTCCCAATTTTGTTTTGCTTGTGAATTCTCACTTCCTTTAGTTCTTAAACGTTCATAAGTCAACACTTCTAAAATATGCTGTACAAGGACATCAGCTTGATATATTCGTTTCAATACTTGTGTACACATTCTAACTCTATGTTGGTTCTTTATGTACACATCAGATCCAGCCAGATATTCTATATATCAGATACTTAAAGAAAATACTTATAATATATTTTCCGAGTGCACTGTGTAACAGTCAGAGAAGATACGATAGGATCTACGGAGAAAGTAAAATTCATCGCGCGAATAAAAAATGGTGGCAGTAGAAAACCAATTTTATCTAACATCGAGGAGGCATACACTTGTTGTTATTAACTATTATTGTTAACTTGTTTTATATTGAGGACAACAACAGCGCTTTGAAGTAAGCATATCGCCATGAAATTACGGGAACCATTCACTATTATACTTCAGAAAGAAAAAAAGACAGTTCAATGGGGATGTAGACTCATCTGCATTCATCATTTGTCACGTGAGAATATAGTAAGACAAAAATAAAATAAATATATACAACTCCCTGTTTTAAAAAAAAAGATATATATTATTTTTGTTCAAATTTGTGTATTTTCAAGTGACTCATGTCTTGCTACGAAGTTTGCTCGCCTGCCTTATAAACCTTTCATCAGAACAAAGTTGTACAATGTTTCCTTTATTGTTTTTAGAAAAGTAAAGTAACAGACACGAGGTAATGAAGGATGTGCGAGTCATAAAACACTACTGTACACCCTCAAGAAAAAGGGTTAAAAGGGTGTGTCGTTACACCCTTTCTCCCATATAATACACTCCAAACTTTCAATTCGACGTACAGCGCACTACAGTCGGACAGACGGCCCGAGATTTTACGAGGGGCTTGATAGCCGTGTGGTACAACTTATTAAAATAGCTAATGTACGTTTTACTGACTACAAAAAAATAATCGGGGTTTTCTTGGCCCTACTGTAAAAACTCGGTGTTTTCTTTATGTGGTCTTTGATAGCGTACTTTAGCTATTAAAAAGTTATATTGCACCGTTATCAAGCCCCGCGTAAAATTTGGGGCGCCTGTTCGACTATAGGGCGCTGTACGTCGAAATTAAGTTTTGGGGTGTATTATATAAGACAAAGGGTGTAACGATATGCCCTTTTACACCCTTTTTATTGAGGTGTACTCTACTCAAGTCACTGCAGTTTAACTACTTTTTGAGTAGTTTAGTAAATTTCAATTACATTTTTAATTGGGTAATTAGTAGTTTAATTACTTTTTTGAGTAACTTCTACTGAAGTTACAAATCACTTTCGAATTTTTGTGGCTGTTTTGCCTATCAACAAACATTTCCGCACAAAGGAGATAAGATGTTGAAAGCTCACCTTACATTTTCAAAGAGGAGGAAGTATGTGATGTATCAAGGGGGGGGGAAATAGTTTGGAGAGTCAGAAACATCCCCCCGCCCAAATTTTCACAGCCCCCCCCCCCCCGCCACACACACACACTGCAACGACACTGCTACGAGGCGCGGGGAGCGAACAAACACAACGCAAGAGAGGCCGAGTAACTGCGGGATTAGTGCCAAAGGCTGGCCTTTCTTTGTGTCCCGAAGCTTAAGGAGAATTCACCCATTTGAAGAAGAGCTGGTCCCCGGTTTAGCCTAACGTAGAAACTCTCGCCCACTACAGGAGGTGCGCACACTGCTTCCTCACTCATATGAGGCAACAAAATGCAGCACCTGCGCTGAAACTCATCTGGTGCTCCCGTAGTTTGTGCTGTACTCGAATAATCGCGTGCTAAAGGGCAACACAAGGGTTACCTTTTTGCGCTGCTTGTCCTCCCAAAACTCACATTATGCAGGTCTTCAAAGATTCAAAGATCGTTTGAGAAACCTGTAGTAGTTCCTCCAATGTTTTTATATAAAAAGTAATAAACAAGCAGTGTTGGTAAGTACTTCATTTATATGGTACTTAAAGTACTGCTGTTTAGAAAAATTTTACTTTACTTGAAGTAAATGCTCTGAACATGAACTTGTATATTCCGAGGAAAGTAAAACTCCCAACTTCAATGTACATTCCCCGAATTCGAAAAAAAAGGCGGTATCGTCGTGTGAAAAGGCGCTCTTTCGAGACGTCTTCGTGTCATTTCTCTGAGTGAAGTATTGGCGGCTGTGAGATCGTTGGAAATGAGTGCCTCATAGGTTGATTGTGTCAAATAGCTCGTCAGCGAGAGTAAAACAACTAACCCGCGGCGACTTGATTTTATGCAATATTTGCTGCCATTTCCATAACAAAAAACTGATGCACCTCCGATTTCCCCTGGAGCAATGCATACCAGTTAAAAAAAAACACTGTATAGGAAATGAAAGGGCATCATGAAAGATTATGTTAAAAGTGCTTGTATTTTACCATGAAATATGCTGTGTTTATATACGTTACTTCAACTACATTGCACCCGGTGTACTTACTAATTTACTTGAAGTACAAAACCTCTCATTTACTTTGAACTTTACTTCAAGTACTTTTAAGGTGTACTTTACGCAACACTGTAAACAAGCAAACACTGTCTAGCAAATCAAGCTCAGACAGTGCTAAACCTCAAAGTAGAAATGACACATTCGCAGCACATTATTTACCAAAAAAATCAAGAAAGTACAAAACAATCATGCACGCAGAAGCCGAAGAAGCTATTAAAGCATTTCTGTGAAAAAAACAAGCCGATTCATATTTGGCTAGCACCATTTCGCTAACGGATCAAAACCTCTGTAATTTCTTTTTACCATAAAAACACATAAAAGAAACTTTAAAAGTAACTTCAAAAGTAATTCGCTACCTTTTACGGTAATTAGTAATTTTCTCAATTACATTTCTATTTGAGTAATTTCTACTCTACTCAAATTACTTTTTACTTCAATACTCAGTAACTTAACTTAATTATTCTTTTTGCGTAATTTTTACATGTCTGACTCAGAGTGTACTCGATGCTTCTACGGATTCACAAATGTTAACATTGGGCGGACACCAAATTGGCTTAGACGGGCGAAGGAATAAATCATAATTGTGGTTTTATTTTCTCGAATAGATTGAGGAAACAACCGCCCATTATAAAGTGTACCGCCATTAGTCCATCTGTTTGACCAGTTCGACGTTCGACTAGAAGTCTAGCCCTTCAGATGGGCCTGTCGTCGATGGCCGCGCTCGGTGTGCTAAAGCCCCTTGGTCGGCCCATTTTGTTCGTGCCGCCAGCTTTTTGTGAAAGTGCTCGGTTTTCATGACGACTGAACCGTGAACGCGCAGCATTGGAAGTGTCGTAATCTGTGTTTTGAACTGGCACGGCGACTGGACGTGCTAGTTGATTCAACCACTGGGTTTTTGGCGCAACGCATGTATGAACGAGTGTTTCATCGGTTGTGAGCAATGGCAGAAAATTGGTGTCTTGAATGCTAACTTTAACAAAAGAAAACCATTGTACGAGTTTATTTTCGCACAGAATCCGTTTATGGGCTGGCTTTTCCGCGAATACCGTCACGCTTCAGGTGTGATAAAAAAAACCTTGGAGAGGCAAGCCAAAACACCATCAAAAAATAAATACAGCGGGTGTGGGGGGGGGGGGGGGGGGTGGAGGGAACCTTCTGCTCTTCCACGCAGGTCAGTGCCATGACGGCACTTCGCCGTGCTCTGATTGGAGGATAGATGCGTGCTGTATATTTCTAGCGCATTTCATCGACAACATTCGTTCGTCGACGAAATGTCGTAAATATCGCCAAATGGCTCGACAAAACAAAAAGTAAAAAAAAAAAAACGAATTTACACCGGGGATTGAACCCGCGTCCGCTTGCGTATGATCCAAACATTCCGGCCCATTTAGTTCAGCAAAGTTTCGTCAACAACATTCGTGTATTTATAATTTTTTTAGTTAATTGTAAAAAAAGAAATGTTGTAATTATCGACAAATGCCTCGACAAAACAAAATGATCGAAAAAAAAAAAGAAAAAATCAAGCCCACACTATGGACCAAAGTCGAACCCGGGTACACTTTTGAAAGCGGTAGGCGACACGCCGTAGGCGAAACTCCTCGTCCTTGAGGACAAACGAGGTTGGCCCAACGAGCTTGAGTATCACATTAGAGCAGTAAACCGCAACCCAAGGCCTGCGCGGAAATGACCCCCCCTCCCCCGGTTGCTGCCATCTTGCCTGTTTGCCACAATAGTGATCACGTGACGTCAAGATGGCTGCGCCCAGAGGTGGGCCAGGTCAGATTGGCCAGATCACGGTAAGCAGAGGGGCCCTCTAAGTCTGCCTTCCAATCTTACCCGAATGGACCCAAGTTACTCCGGTGGATCATGTCACTTGACAAGACTGATAGCGTAAGTAAAGGCGGGTAGCTTTTCGAACGCCAATGAACAGAACATTAACCCTCGAAGTGAGCTCAAGTAAATTTTGGACAGCGGTCGTGCTTACCGGAATCTGGCGAATCTGATGTGGCGCACTTATGGCCGCAGCCATCTTAAAGTCACGTGATCACTAATGTGGCAAACGGTCAAGATGGTGGTAACCAGCGGGGGGGGGTGCTATTTTGGGCTGCTGGTTTACCGCTCTAAGTTTACTCAAGCTCGTTGGGTTGACCAGAGGAAAATTGGCGACTCCCTCGCCCGGGCAAAAAGGTAAAGAATGGTGCTTAATTTTGTTTTGTTTTTTGCCCGAGTTTATAAATAATTTCTTGAAAAGTAATCTGCCCGGTGATAGTTGCAGGAGGTAAAAAGGAAAAGAAAATTAGTCATGAAAAATAAAAAAATAAAATAACAAAATAAATGAATGAAGTTCTGAATTAAATAATTCAAGGATAGGTGGCGTAAGCTACCACCAGTATAGAGAGAACCGGCAATATCCATCCATCTATCCATCCAACACATCCAATGGCTTGTTGACGACGGCCGCGCCATTTTCCTTTTCTTCCTTCGTTATGTGGCCGCGCACGGGAGGCCCGATTCTTTGTTCGAAATTTGGCGATTTCAGGGCTCTCGCATGGATAGTAGCAGTCCACTGTTATCGAAGAAGGTGAGTAGCGCCTTGAGGGCCTTTTATTTTGTTTGCGCCGTCTCATGCGGACGGATGATCCGTTCTCTTGTGCAGGAAAGGCCGGCATTGATGCTGCTTGTCTGCCGCTGGCGTGGCCTAGTGAGTCATGCCGAACGCCGCCATTGACCCTCCGCGATCGTCGGTGCAGCGCCTCCTCGGTTGGTGTGATCCGCCAACTCGGGCAGGCGGCTGGTGCCCGCCCATTCTCCACAGGTCCTGCAGCGTCACTGGGGACGAGGCACTGCTTGTTGGGAGGCGGTGGATGACGGCCTGCCGCTGCCTAGCAAGGCGGTCTTCCGGCGCGTACCTCGCATCGTGATGCTTGGCTTGGGCTTCCCGGGCCACCAGAAGCTTCGCGTCGTCGAAGAGCTCCACGCTGGACAGCCAGAATTCAGCGTCGTCGTGTTCGAGCTTGGCCAGTTGGTCGGCCTCCTGCTTCCTAGCGGTGCCGCAGTGGTTAGGCACCCCTTCGAAGGCGAGGCCCTCGCCGGTGCCCGCACGAAGTGTATAGATTCCGTGCCGACTTTGAAGTTGAAGGAGGTTTATACTGTGTTTGTGCGCGCGACGTTGAGTGTTTAAGACAGCTTCACTTGTGATTGCGGTATATACCAGCGATCTCGGATTACATGTTCAGTCTTGCTGCCTTCATGGTGAGTACATTTTACCTGCCCGAAGTCTTTCAACGGACGTTCGCCCTGTTGCCAGTTTCTAGTGTGCAAGCGCCGTGCAGTGGAGTCCTCGATAAATCCTAGCCTCACCTAAACGTCAAGCGGCATTATTCAAAGTGCTAATTTTCTTTTTTGCGTTGTGTGGGAGGAAGACATTTTTTTCATTTGTTTGCAAGAGTGGAGAACGGGGATCTGTGCAAGATACTGAGGAAAATTTCTTTCCACAAAATAAAACGAGAACGGAGCACTATGTAGAAACGCCGCCTATTCTGTGGTTGCACCAAGGATAATATTGGAGCGGTCAGAGTATTGATTACATAGCTTTTGTGACGTACGATAACACCATTCTCTGGAAAGGCTCGACAGTTACAGCTGTTTGTGTAAAATGCTATTTTCCGTGGCTGGGGCGGTTATTTTGACCACAGTACATCAGGTAAAAACAATGGGATGGGCCTGCTTTGCATATTCCTTTGCAGCAATAAAAGCCCCGTTGGCCGAGGATAAAATAGGTAAACATCAACCGGCTCCAAAAGATTATTCTTTTCTAATCTTTCAGTTGTGTAGCAACAGAATCCCAACCATTTACATGGTATCACTGCACTGTCTAATAGGCAACAGTTTATTTAGGGAGGTGGAATAATATATTAACAAGAATATGTCAATTAGAATTTTAACATTCCTTGTTTAGTGTGAATTTGCACATGTTGACAAGTACTTAGTGGTTAATCATAATTACATTGCGAGTACCGTCTTTTTTTGCCAGCTCACGTAATGGACAATTTCTGCAACGCGGACGTCACCAGCGTACGGCAGTACCTGGCCAGAAAATGCAATCGCGAATCGTCAAAAAAGAAAAAAAAATTAAGCTGACATCTTTTTTTTTAAGCACATTATGATATGTTTATTTTAAAAATGTGCATGTTTTTCTTTTAGCCTAGATATTTGAAGTCCATTCCATGAGCTTCTCTATATTCTTGTGTTCATTTTTAAAAGTTGAATAGCTCTTAGGTAATATAACTTGTTTTTTTATTTTATTACTTTTATACAACTGTGCTGAGCTTAGGCTACAAACTTTTTTATTTAAAGTGGACTGTGATATATTTATTTAAAAAAATGTGCAATATTTTTATTTTTAGCTTAGGTACACATTTGAAGTTCATTCATGAGCTTGTTTATATTTTTATGTTCATTTTTAAGAGTTGCATAGTTCTTTAAGTGACATAACTTGCGTCTGTTTTTTTTTTTTACTTTTATACAATTATGCTGTGCTTTTGGCTAGGAACGTGTTTCTGTTGAAGTTTTTTTTTTCTGCTGTCTAAGGACACTGCGCATATAATTTCGTTTATCATTTAAAGCCTACTTTTAGCCATGGATTTGTTTTGCAAGTTATTTTGCACCCTGAACAAAGCCACATTTTGTCTCCCGAACAACGAAGAAGAGAGTGAGCGCGACTCAAACCGTCCAGTTCTCGATCGCTCGATCGGCGGTTTTCGGGCGGAAAGAAAACGAATTTCGAGCTGCGAATTGTGTTCTGGGTAGGCTCTCATGTACAAATAGAAACCTTGGCTAGCATAAATACCCTGTCAGTGTCCCTTTAAGGGTCACAATGTGGCTAACCTACTTTTATGTTTTAACTTATCCAAGTGTTTTTTTTATATATGAATTTCCTTTCGCACTATTTTTACGCCCTATATAAAGATAAATGCATATTCTGGAAGCTGACATTTTGTATAGATTTTCTCTTTCATATATGTGTTCTTGAATAAAGTTTTTTTTTATGTTGTCATTCTTCCTTGCATTTCGTAGAACTGCATGTGTGAATTGGCACATATACGTCTTCCTGTGCCAAGGATAGTTTAAAGGTAAATTTATTACAAACAGAAATATCTTAAAAAATCAAGTTTAAGCAAAAATTAAATTTTGAAGCTTATGCAAAACAAATCGCCAGCAGTGGAACAAAACCCTACGATTACTGCAATTATGGAAGGTTTGTTGGTGCCGGCAGTTGGTTTTACAAGCTTCCTATTTTATTGTTTTACCTAATATGGTTCCAATACCAATAAAGTTGCACCGAATGCAACATTTAGTGCAACTTTATCGGTATAGGAACCATATTAGGTAAAAAATTAAAATAGGAAGCTTGTAAAACCAACTGCCGGCACTTACAAACCTTCCATGATTCCTGTAATCGTAGTTTTGTTCCACTGCTGGAGATTTGCTTTGCATAAGCTTCAAAACTTAATTTTTGCTTAAACTTTATTTTTTAAGATATTTCTGTTTGTAATAAGTTTGCTGGTGCTTTAAATACACTTTTAATACATTATTTTATGAATTCCTAAGTAACTTGAAGGAAGCTAAAAGTACATTCGAAGTGCCAGCCCTACGTTTTGGAGTTCGTGACAAGTATGCCAAAATTGCGTGAAGAATACGATATAAGTACATTCAAAGTGCCAGCCCTACGTTTTGGAGTTCATAAGAAATATGACAATATTGCGTCAAGAATACGGTAAAATTACATTTGTAGTATACTCAAGGTCGGCCAATTAAATTTTAACAAAATTTGTGAAAAATATTCGTATTAAGTTCCTCATAAATATATTCGAAATGGGCGTCTTTTCAGCTAAGGGTACTTACTACCGGCGATTCGTTCGGGATTTCACCAAGATTTCTGCGGCGGTCACGCACCTCAGAAAAAGACGACCGTGATTCTCGAATTGGGTGGAGAAGAAGAGCAGGCATTCAACGAGCTAAAGCGACGGCTCCTGTCACCTCCGATTCTCGGCCACTTTGACCAATTAGCCGAAACGGAAGTTCCCACTGACGCCAGCAATACAGGACATCGGAGAGGTACTGGTCCAACGGCAAGAGGGTGCAGAGCGCGTGATCGCATACGCTAGTCGGACGCTGTCGAACGCGGAACGAATTACTCGATGACCGAAAATAATGTCTGGCCGTCGTCTGGGCCATCACGAAATTCCGCACGTACTTGTACGGGAGTCCTTTTCAAGTCGTCACTGTCCACCCCGCGCTGTGTTGGTTAGCGAGCCTGAAGGACCCATCATGACGCCTCGCTCGGCGGAGCCTGCAACTGTAAAAGCAGGAGGTGACCGTGGTATAAAAGTTGGACTGAAAACACAGCGACGCTGATTGCCTTTCCAGAGCCCCCGTCGAGTCAGCTATACGCAGTGCCGAAGGCGAGCGACGATGACGATCGCTTGCTTTGTGCAGTGAGCGTTAAGGGCATGGCAGCGGTTCAGCGGGAAGATCTTGAGCTGCGGGTACTGATCGACCACTTGGAGGGACAAGCGGGTGTTATTCCCGAAGCCTTCTCAAGTGCCCTGCCAAGATTCGCCGTCCGCAGAGGGATTATCTACAAAAGAAACTTCGGTGACAGCAACTCGACATGGCTCCTGGTGATTCCGACTAGTCTTCGACACGAGGTAATTCATGCCTGCCACGATAACCGGACATCTGGTCACCTTGCCTACAGCAGAACTCTTGCACGGATCCGAGAAAAATAATACTGGCCGAGGCTCCCGAAGACTGTACACCTCTACGTCCGTCCGTGCCCCAAATGCCGCCGGCGCAAGAAACCGCCGACGAAGCCGGTAGGTCTCACTCAACCGATCGCGACTCCGACTGCACCGTTGGATCTTCTTGGGCATTTTCTGCCGTCGACGCAGGGAAAGCGTTGGATAATCGTTGCAACTGATTATCTCACCAGGTAAGCCGAGACAAAAGCACTCCCGTCGGGAACCGCTGTCTGAGTAGCCAAGTTCTTAGTTCAGTGTATCGTTCTCAGACACGGCGCTCTACAAGTCCTGATTACGGACGGAGCCTTCTCGTTCGTTGCGCAACTGAAAAAAAGATACTCCGACTGAGCTTCACCGGCCACCGCCGGCCACGGCATACTCCGCGCAGACCAACGTGCTCGTGGAGCAATTAAACCAGACCATCGCCGACATGGTCTCGATCTAGGTGAACCTGAAATACAGGACGTGAGATGAGTTCCTTACGGAATTGATGTCGTCGTAGAAACGTCGAACACAATTCTCGTGTGCGGCATAGTTGTACTGCACGCCCTTGTCCGTTTCATTGATGGAAAAGCCCTCATCTATCTTTTATGTTGCAACGGAGTCCGTTCTGATTCCACAAGGTGCAGTTTTCATGCCAGCGACACCACTCTCATTAATTTCTCTGTGTTCTGCATCTTGCCAACAAACCAGAACTTGGCTTACCCATGACTGTAAAACCTTGTCTCTGCATACAGCAACTAGCCAAGATCTGGACGAATAAGAAAAAGTCGACTATCGTTTACAGAGCAAAACAGAACAGGACATCGTATCATAGGCCATTGTTCAAACCTATACGACAGAGCATCTTATTCGCATTGAAGATTCTGCTATTGTTCATCGTCGCCCATACAGGGTTTCTCCACCAGAGCGTTCTATAATCAAGGACTATGGCACTGATAAGCCGCAAAAATGGAGTTAGTCCTTCACGCAGTTCATCCTCGTCACCGGTTGCCTTGGTCAAAAAGAATAATAGAGCCATCCGCGTCTTTACCGATTACCGAGAACTGAATCAAATCACTCGTAAAGACCTCTACACTATGCCACGAATTGACGAAGCACTTAAGTCCTTGCAGAGCGCTGAATATTTTTCATCTCCTGATGTAGGGTCCGGTTATTGGCAGATCCAGGTTAACGAAGAGGACAAAGAAGGAACCATGTTCGTTTCACCGGATGACTTATATGAGTTCAACGTCACGCCCTTCTGACTCTGCAACGGGCCAGCAACGTTTAAACGCCAAATCGACAACATATTTCGAAGCTTGAAATGGAAACCCAGCCTCTGCTACTTAGACGACACTATATTCATCTCTTTCATATTTGGGGAACACCTTGAATGGCTTTCCCAGGTCTTGTTTTGTTTGTCTGCCACCAACTTCCATCTTAATACTATGAAATGCACATTCTGAACATAAACAATTAAAATCTTAGGGCATCTCATTAGAAAACAAGGTATCAGACTTGACCCCCATAAAATAAGACCAGTTTGAGACTTCCCTCGACCAAAACGCCAAAAAAAACTTCGAAGCTTTTATATATCTCGTTGTAAATCCGTCGTTTTATTCGCAGCTTTGCAACAATCGCCGCTCCACTTAACAACCTTCCTAAAAACAATTCCAACTTTACCTGTTCTCCTAAGTGCGAATCTGCCTTTCCATCCTTAAAAGCAGGCGTTAAATTCGATTTTGTCCCCCGACACTTCAAAAACAACTCCGCCACCGTTCTCCACGCAGACGCTGCAGCTATGGCCTCGGAGCAATTCTAATACAAACCTACGATTCGTGCGTAAAACACGTCATTGTTTATGCAAGTCGACCTTTGAGCAAGCCAGAGCAAAATTATATGATAACAAAAAAGGAAAGCCCCGCGGTGATGAGGCGATTGCAAATTTTTGTTTTTACTTATACATCTGTCAATTTTAGGTCGTCACCCACCATCATGCGCTGTTGGCTAGCCTCATTAAAAATATTGAAGGTCGTCTCGGACGCTGGGCGTTACGCCTGCAGGAACACGATTTTACAACTGTTAATAAATACTTGCCAAAAACACATATATGCCAATGCTTTTTCTCGATGGCCGCTATCTCAACCCTCAACGATTTTGACTATACCAAATATTGAGACAAGTATATCACCGACAGAGCCATTTGATGGAAAAAGGATCACCTTCCAAGAACGCCAAGAACCCCCAGCTTCGTAATATGATTGCCCAAATAGAAGTAACCTCACAACCGAGAAACGCTCGCTCCCGACACCAGCTCTTGCAATATAAGCTTAAAAATGACGCCTTGTACCGTCGAAACTACTCGCCCCACGGACATCGCTGGCTTTTGGTTATTCCCCGTACCTTGCCTTCCTTGTTTCTTGAATCTCCGCACGACGATCCCAGAGACGGCCATGTAAAATTCTTCAAAATTTACTGTCGTATAAGAGAGCGATATTTATGGCCTGGAATGTACACCGCGGCGACAAAGTACGTCTCTTCTTGTCTCGTACGCCAACAACATAAGTGTCGCACAAGTGCACCCCCTGGCCAATTACTGCCACCCCGCTGCCATTCACTACCTTTCGAGATCGTAGGAATTGACTTGTTTTGACCAATACTACGTATAGTCAATGGCAAGCGATGGGTTGTAACGGCTGTCAACCGCCTTACGCTATGCGCAGAAACAGAGACTCTTCCAACTGGCTCCGTCACAAAGGTTGCTGATTCATACGTCCACTAGGTTCTCCTCCAGTGATGGAGCTCCCCGCGCGCTGCTCACCAATAGAGGTCGTGCATTATTTTCACAGACAGTACAATAGACCTTATCTGTATGTGTCCACAAAACGACATCTTCATACCACCCACAGACCAACCGCCTCACTGAACACCTTCATTGCACCCGTTTGCACATGATCGTTACGCATGTAATATGATATCATACCAACTGGGATGCAATATTACCATTCGTAACATACGCCTAAAATACAGCCATTCAAAGTACAACTGGGTACACGCCATTTTCGCTTGTCCACGCAAGACAACCTACATCGCTGCCGGACACGGTACTCGAGTATACCTCAACTGAGCCCCATTGAACTCTCCTCGATGTCCTCGTATTCCCTGCTGAAGACTCTCGTGAACTTGCGCGAGTTCGCACTGTTCATCTCAAACGGGAATAAAAAAACTTGACACGACTTCAGATATAAAAATGTCAGCGTTCAACCTGGAGACTTTGTTCTTGTCTCTCTGTCAGCACGGAAGCTCCCCCCCCCTCTCTACAAAAGTTAGGGCTCATTACATGGGCCCCTACCACGTCATCGCAAAAAAAAACTGTGAACTTTCGCGTGTAGCCAAAACAACCACCCCACGACCGCCTCTATCGAGGTCGCGAACAAATTCACGTCTCCCAAATGAAACCCTTTATCCCCCGCTCAATGGGCCGCCTGCCTTTCCTCTATGCCCAGGTGGCCACCTTTCCGCAATCGGGAAAAAACTGTGAGGGCGCTTATGATTTGCATTGACAACCGACGTCGTCGTCATGTATTTTAGTTGTTTGTGGGCCGATAGGCAACGTCAGCTATCTGGTGGCATCTTTTTTAAACTTTCTATAGACATCAGACACTAATAAAAAATGTCGTCTGACCGACCTGTCTCTGCCTCACAGTTTCTACATCGTTTTATTTCTGACTTATTTTCCTTACGGCTATAAATAATATATCAACGTTTATTTTCTCCGCTCTGAAAGTCTGAGTCCCCTTATATATTTTTTTCCATCACCCTGATATAACATTCGAGGATTCTTATATAAGAGCAACATTTTCGTTTTGTGGTAATATTCATCGCATTGCATACGTGCGATTTTCGCCAACGTTAAAATTGTCCACGTGATATCTCAATTAGTTCCAATAATATACATGGCGTGGGCTATTTAATACTAACACTTTTGGCACCTGCGCAGATTAATGTAATATCCTTGAAACTTTACTCGTATTCCCTTCAATATGGTCCTCCATTTCATGTATGCATCGTTGTATACGATTTTTTTGAAAAGGTAATGCAGGTCGATCAACATATGCTCATGCCTTCAGCAGTGCCATCTTTTTTTTTCTAGCTTGTCCACAGATGTTGACTTGAATTTTTATTCCCGAAATGGTGAGAGTTTTCCACTGATTCAAATGTGTTTTTTTTTCAGATTGTATTGTAAAACCAGTCTTGTTATACGCAGTAATCTTTACATAGAAACGCAAGGTAAGTCATGCTTTATTCAATGCAACCGGACGAAAAGGCGTCTCCGGGCGTGTCTCTGATCCTGATGTTGTTTTGTTACATTTTGTCGCGGAGTTTACAGCAGTTCAACTGTCTGTGTTAGATTTACCTTGTACACTGTTGAAGTGTACACTTCAACAGTGTACACCGTGACTGCTATTATCGAAATGCTTAATATTTTCTCGTTTCAAATGTAATATTCAATTTCCGAACGTTTTTCTTTTACTCAGAGCGGAAAGATGCATAAAAGTACATTTTTACTGGTTTCATAGATCCACTCGCACTAGAACCTGGCTCTCTGAAGAGAAAGAGCTTTTTGTCACGATTCATTTATCTTAAAATGCACACTGAGAATAAAACGATGGCAAGTCAATAATTGCGGAGAAATCCGGAATAGGCGGCCCTGCTGAAGGCTAAAACACGTTTTGACCAGGGTATGACTGTTTCTATAGTAACAAACTGGTATACAAGTGTTATTCTAATTTAAATCTGGAAATTCGCGTTCTATATACGTTATTTACACGTACGCTGATCCTCTGTCTCGACTTAGTCTAGACGTTATTAGGAATGAGAGCGGGCCAATATTTTGTAATCCGTCCTTTCTGTTCAAGCACAGGAAAAAGCCTCAGCGGGGGTGTAGGTAAGTTTAAGGAGTATGTTGGAAATGCAAGAGTTGTAATAATATAATAATACACCACACATATGCCACTGTTTTTTATACTTAGTTTTGCACTTTTTATGTGAGGGAATGATGTTAAATATATAATAACTTGCCGTAGTTGGTCCAGCATTGTCGTGTAGAGGATTCCAAATCTGGGTTCATACAAATCGATTCCCAAAACGATGTGTGCAGGTGAAGCAGGAGATGATTGATACTGTTTTTGTTCTTCACGAATTGTCTGTATTTTGAATAAGAAGAAAATTAACCAGTCAAAGAACGTGCTTCCTATCCCATTCGATGCGTATGTCAACAATCACTCAGTAGGCAACAATTTGATCAACGATCGAATTGTAGTCTACTGAGTGAGTGTAGGCTACAATGCGATCAACGATCGACAATCAATGAGCGCAACCCTTAATGGCATTCAAAGTTTATGCTGTACGTGGGACATAAAGGTAAATTTTGAAAAAAACTGTTTATCTGCAAATTACAAATAAGAAAATGCCATTCAACTTCCAATACCGACTAAATAACTGTCCCATCGCTCAGGTTGATGACTACAAGTACCTCGGAGTGACCACAAATAAAAACTTAAATCGGACGACCCTTATAAGAAATACATCCTCGGCAGCCTTGAAGAAGTTGGGTTTTTTAAGGCATAAGCTGAAATACGGTACTCCAAATGTGAAATTACTGGCTTGCAATTCATTCGTTAGATCTAAACTAGAATATGGCAGTATTACGTGGGACCCTCATAGAAAATCTAATTCTGAAATATTAGAACGAGTTCAAAGACGTGCTGTACGGTTCATATACGGAAAATTTAAAAGAACTGATACGCCCTCACTTTTGACGCAAACCAACAAAATACGAACTTTAGAGCACCGTCGAAGGATAGCCCGTTTGAAGTTTCTGCACTCTTTATATGTACGAAAACGGTCTTTGGATCCAGATTACTACTTAAAGCCGCTTTCTACAAGACGAACTAGGCACGATCATGAACATTCCTTAGCATCGTACTTTGCCCGCACACACCTATTTAAATTTTCGGTTTTTCCTCGTACAATTAAAGAATGGAATTATCTTCCTTGTTCGGTAATTTCATCTTCGGATATTCTTTCATCATTAGAACAGTTATTGTAGTGCTGTTTTGTATTTCGATGTGTTTTGATGTTTTTATATTTAGTGCTTACATGCTTCGGTATTGTTCTTCTTGGCTAGCTACTTGTTTTGCTGTATTGTACCGCCTCTTTCATATTTTCTGCCGATTTGTATGGCTTATTTCTTCTTTTTTTCGCATTTTGTACGGGTTCTTGAGTTTGTACCCTGCCCATCCTGCTTGGACCACGTGTGGTCTGCAGTATTTAATAAATTATAATAAATAAATTAATGCTTTTGTCAAAACACCGATTTCTCTAGAAGTAATTTTCGGCACCTTCGGCACCTTGGGGCACTGTTTTCTCCAAAGAGTGTCGAACGAAGATTTATGAAAGTCAGATGCCATCGTATGTACCCAGGATCAGTGACATATGTTTACGTATGTGAGACAATCTGTTTGAATAAAAGAAAACTTTGCTAGCACATCGGTGACCTCTGTTCGTATATCGGCACTTTCCATTTCTTTTCTTCGTGCCTAATATAACATGTCACTCTTGATGGGGAATGCAATAATTTTTGCGGTTTTAATAAAAAAGCTCAAATAAACGTCCGTCCGAGTCAAAAATTCTAATCGGCTAAGACTAAAAAAACCCGATCAACAGCCATTAAAGACAAAACACAAAATCGGATCAAATAAAAAAAAATAAAAAAGCGAGGCACTTTTGTTAGCGTAAAATTACAAATCTGTGTGAAAATTCACGAGCATTGACGTTTGACATAATTGGCGCTTCTAGGAGTGTTTTTCTCAAGATCCTCTCTTTTTAAACTTAAACTATTAGTGGTTTTTTACGAGATTGTTCCACCGACAATAACAGTTTTAGCGTTCGTTCACAGCAAACTATTGAAACGAGCCAAAATAAAAAAAAAATGTCAAAAACATTTGTCGATATTCCTTATAAAAGAACAATGGGATACCTACGTCCCATTTATAGGGCATAACAACTGTATATATGTTTTTCTTTGCATTCCATGCATACGTGGGGCCATTATGGCAGTTAACAAACATTATTTTACTGAACTACGGAACACTGAAGAATGAATCTAGAGAAATATTTACCATATTCTCAACAAAAGAAGTTTTAAAACATACCCCACTGAAAAGCTGATTTATATGTTATACTTTTAATTGTTCTAAAAAAACGCGTTCACCTTTGCACAGTTACATTGGTAGTGTGATATTTTGTATATCTGTCGTAAGCATTTTAAGCACCTACAGAACGTCATACCTTCATGAGATCAAAAATTTGAATAATACCAAGGTAGTTCTTTGCAAACAAATTCGGACTCATCTCAACCCTCTGCACCCCGAAATGATGAATTCCAGCCTTCCAGAGTTTCTGGAACATAGCCGATCCCTTTGTTGTTTCTATATCGGTTTTGGCTTCAATGGCCTCTCTGCAATAGATTGAGGAATATTTAAAAATAAACAAAAAACATTTTTGAAAAAAAAACACAAAAAACAAGTTATACGTGAATTTTGGCTTATTTATATTCTGTGGATATCAAACTGACGTTCTTTTCCCCGAAGATGTAACTAGACACGAGAAAGCACGAAAAACCTCCAAGCAGTCGTGACGTCATACTAGGATATTTGGCCGCCAAGCGCGTGTCGCTCGTGTAGGCAGCGCGTGCACTTGCAGGCTTGTCAGGTATATTTTTACGCAGTCGACGCCAATGGGTACGTCTATTTCTGCCCTTTTTGAAAATAGCAAGAGTGCGCTTGCATTGCGTTGACAGGTGCTGAAGATGCGCGAGAGCACAGATTCGGAAATCTCCTCGTACAGCGTCACGCCCAGGAAAGGAGGGGATTCAGCGATACATTCAAAATCAATTTCTACAGCCTCCGTGCACCAACTTGAAAATCAATGTGGACATGCGTGACGCTGGTGGACAAATGTAGACGATTTAGGTGATTTTCTTTAAATACAAAACAGCTTCAGTTTCCTTTGATTGACATAAACACTGATTGATGTTTCACTAGTGGCGGAGTAGACACACAGGTGAATTTCGAATAAAGAGGTGTTTCTTATTTTTTTCGTAGATAGTACCAACCGGTACGAAATCCGTACCAAGTATCACTGTCCGCGCATGATACATAGTTTTGCACGTAAACATATGTTACTCACAACACACATAAAAAGGATCCGCTTTATTTTGCACAATGATGTAGACCGCATCATACGAAATGAATCTTTAGTATAATTTGTTGTTCGCAAACTCCGCCATGTCTCGTTGTAGCGAACAGGCTTGAAGAAATTAATCATTGAATAGTGAGCACCTGAAGATAGTCCACGCCGCGTCATTTGTAACTTTATATAAAGTCCGCTACGCCCCTTCTGCACCACCCAAAGCGGAATGCCGTAGCTCGCCTTCCCTGGCATCGAGAGCAGAAACGACCCCGTCTTTGAAACACAGATGTGCCCTGCCTGTTGTGTCGGATCAATTATTGCTTGTCTTATGGATATACCTAGCACCCTGTGCAGGTTTGTTGGTCAATGCGGGCATCTCTCCCGGCAATTATCTCCGCCGCAAGAGGGACTTAGGTCTGACGTGACCGGCTGCGTGGTGAGTAAGTACCAAGTGTTCCAGCCAATTTTCGTGGGAGGTGTAAATATTGCCTGTTCTTTTCTTTAATTCTCTCTTAACACCACCGTCTCTAATATACCCCTACATGCCGGTCGTGACAGTACTTGAATTTCATTAATGTTTCGCATTTGAAGCTTGGTGGACCTTGGCTTTTTTCCGCATTGGTGTGCAAAATTGGACTTGAATAATCGAAGCGGTAACTGAACTTGTGCAGCCATTCGCCTGGAGCTCTAAGTGCCTTAAATTTGTTTGTCCTATGCTGGCTGTCACGTGACTTGAAAATCTTTCTTCGGCTATTTTAACTGCCGAAAGGGCTACCCGCATCCACCACCAAAACAGTCTTGGGGGCTATTACTTCCTGAAGCAATTGTGAATAAGGCCGTCGTTAAAACAATGCACTTGATCACAAAAAAAAAAACGTTGATGCGATTGCGCATGAAAGGGCAATTTAAGCCTGCATACTAGTATAATCTTAATAGATAGCACTCACTCAGAACCTCAACAAAGTTCTAAGGGACTACTGGCATTTGAATTTTCGAGTTATCTGTGACCTTGACAGCGGGGGCGTGGCTCGCCTTAGACTAGGTTGGTGGTGCCATTTGTGCCAAGCGCATCCTGGCTGCTCGGTAACGTTAATATCCAAAAAAAACATGGCGTGGGGCTTCATCTCTACCAGTGCAAGGGCCAAGTGGTTATGAACACTTCTGCGGAAGCTCAATTAATTTTCTTAAAGGAACTAGTGACAGGTTATGTAAGCACGCCAAGGTTTTCCTATGTATAAAATATAGAAGAGCCCAACTACCCAGAACACAAATCGCTCCTCGACATTGGTTTGCTTTGTTCCCGAAAACGGCCGACCGAAAACTGGCCGGTTTGAGTCACGTGCCGCTCAATACGGTTTAGGCGCATACAAGAAATATAATCAAAATCGTGGGTCCTCGGAGGCACACAGTGAATATTAACAACAGAAAAAAATGATACCTATGCTTTAGGGCTTCTAATGAAACTGCAAATACCTTGATGGAAAGAATGAAAGCCGTTTACAACTTCCTATAAGGGCCGAATTAGACTGCAGCTCTTGAGGAGGAAGGGAGGCAGCAGAGTGGAGGGTATGCCCCTTCTCCTCTCCTTATCGCTCCTCCTCCCCTCATTCTCCTCCTCCTCTGCCTCCTCTCTCTTCCCCTTCTTCCTCCTCCCTCCTCCTCCCATCCTCCTCCTTCTCCTTCTCCTCCGTCCTCCTCCTCCTTCTGCTCCTCATCCCTCCTCCTTCTCGTTCCCCTCCTGCACCCTCCTCCTCACCCTCCTCCCTCATCCTCCTCCCCGACTATAGACATCTCTTCACATCCTTACTGGGTCACGTGCAATGCTACACTCACAAGGTGAAGAGCCCGAAGTCATTGCAGCCAGAGCAGCTTAAAATGTGTCCCACATCATCGATGGCGCGAGAAGCCTGTCACTGAAGAAATCAAACGCCTTGAGGCACCAAAGTAATTGAGCGCATAAGTGCCTCGTAATAGGTTGCACACATTGTTCTGCTCCAGAAGAAATATTTATGAAGTCAATTTAGAATATGCGTTACGGAACGAAAGCATCCCTTTCAGTCTTCACGCGATTAATGAAAAACGTGTTTGAAGGAGAACCAAACGTTCATCATTCTTGATGACGGCATCATCCCAACTGTCGCTTGAGTACAGCACATCATAAACCTGAGGTAATTTCTGACATTACGTTGCATACGCATCTCGAATATTGAGGTCAGCGGAAGCTGAATTTTGTACCACAAACAGCAAATACCTAGCAACAAAAAAATAAAGCATTTTTATTTCGCAAGCTCTTTACAGTTCAGGATAATCATTAGTCATCTAAACAAATTCACTGACCTAAGCAGCTGAACAGTCGCGCGCGCAGGAAAAGTATGCTACTCCAGGAGTATGCTTTTAAGGTCGCATACCGGATGTATATTTTGTGCTTCACAAATTTATTTTAATGACAACATTGAAATGAAAGCTAATGCTCTCTGTAGAAGCTCGTTTTACTGCCAGGAGGACATACTACAAAAGAAAAATAGTCACGCTATCTCGAGAAATTGAACGAAGTTGTTAAGTAACATTTTGTTTTGAAAAATGTTAACCCGGATCCTTTTAGACGCTCGTTGAATGCCATGCGAAACACTAGCTCAGTAATATTAGAAATATATTGTGCTCGTGGGAAGCGCAGTAATGCTCTAAATTTATTACTTGCCGAAACAAACACATGGCCGGCGGTTACAAAACGCGGATAAGAAACAAAAAAACTGCGCGGCACGTTATCGTACCCGTAGCCTTGCTCCAGCTCACCAGTGTCAACATTAGCGGCCGCCGTGTTTCTCGCGTTATCGCAGAGGTTTTGTTTAAATTTTAATTGTTGATTTTGTGGTGTTCGATTACGATCAACTGCTTCTTATTTAAAGCCAAGTTTATTTTGCTAATTAAAATGTAATTAACATATTTTAGCTAATACTCCGTTTTATGATGACACTTAACCCAATATCTCCCAGTTGTCATTTGACTGACCTCAGCACAGAGCATTTTTCTAGCTTCCACGGCCTTTTATAAGCAAATTACTAAAACCTAAAAAATGCCCTGTTCATTATGATAGTCAGAACTTTGCGGCTGATTATTTGAGCATCATAATATGTAGAAACCGTGGTTATGGGTATGTTGGTAGATAGAAGGTCAGTCGTGGTATGCTTTGTGGTTATTGTAACATTTGTAACAATTGCTCTTTAAAAAGACAGATATAATGCGCTTTTTATTACTTTTGAAGCTAAATTTAAACAGTTGTCATGAGAGCGGGTAGTTCTGACATTGGAGAATGTCAGAACTACCCGCTCTCAATGGAGGCAAGCATAAATGCAAGCTCGTAGCAGAAGACACATGTCGGCTCGGTAAAAGGAGCATATCAACGCCGGTGGTCCCAGCAGCTGTGTAATACCCCGTAAGGACGTATGAGGTCCCATGGGGTCACCAACTAAGACGCCTTGCACCCGCCATCTCCACCAGAGCCCTTTCTATGGGATCTTCACGCTCACCCTGCAATGTGGCTGAAGTGGCATCTGGCGAAGTGCACGAACACCTGAGTGGACATTTGACTGACGTTCTATTGTGAATGTTCACATATTATATTTTAATGCTAATTAGTTACCAAGTTCTATACGATGTTCGCTTCTCTTACAACAAGAATTCAGGAATTACGAGTAATTTTATTTTCTTACGATGACAACCGGGAGACGTAAAATGTTACTTTGACATCATGCATGGGTATATATTTAATGATGCCAGTCCCAAATAGCTATAACACGCGTCGGTTTGCATCAAACTCAATTCCAATTTCTGACTTATCAAACGTGATTTAAAAAAAAATTAAGATGTTCTGGTGGTTTTATGTTATGCTTGATTGTCGAAAACCTTTACTACTGACCTCAATATACCTTCCTTACATATCATTTGTTGTTGGTTTTGTATGTTCATTGGGTTGATCCGATAAACTTTATATTCACGGTTGGACTGTTAATCATATAGATAGTGAGTTCATTGTAGGCACTGTTTAGAATATAACTTATAGAGATGGGGGTCTCTGAAAACATTTGTGCAAATTTAAAACGAATCACTTGTGACTTACTGGTAGTTTATAAAAATACCAAATTCCGTCTTGATATTACTTTGTACCGAATGATCTTTGATGACCCCGAAGAACCACTGAATGCCCCAGTGCTGCTGGTCAAAGATGGTAACGCGGGGATTTTCATTATAGAGACTGTCCATGAAAATGTAGTCGCATACGCCAGGCAGCGTTGGCTTTTTGCGGGATGACAGCCGAATCGAGTACGAGCAGATGATTGGTTTCGAAACCATGGGTATCCCTGAAAAAAAAAGAAAGCCGCATTATACATCTCTCTTATCACTTGCCGAGTAAGTCACATTGTGTAATCAGCCATATACAAATATAACTGCTGAAAATGACTTGGTAAGGACACCAAATTTAAAACCAATTTCTTAGGATATGTGGGATTATGCAGACCATACTTTACATCTTTAAAGATCATCACAAGTTTATTTTCACTTCGGAGAGCTACGGAGTCCCCCGATGTAAACTAACTTATACCTTTGACTTCACTTTATAACGCTAGTACTATTTGTGTGTTTTACATGAATAACGTTGTCATTTGGCAAGCATTTGGGCTGCTTTAGGTTTCAGCGTAAGATTGGGCTCTGCTTCTTAGATAGACTTGTTGAGCACGCGCGATAATTCATGTCATCTGTAATTTGAGGCAATATTCTCGCGCTTCTAGTTTCGGTTCTTTTGTACCTATGGTAAAACGAATATAGCCTTCCGCATTAGCACAGTGCCCATAGTTGTTACTAGGGCAGAGGCTAGTTCATGGGCAAGGTCTTGGTGTGATTACGACAATCGGTGGTACTTGAGAAATTCCCACTGCTTGATCTCCAAGCCAAAAAAGTCACACTTGAAGTTACCGGCCGTCTTGACGTTGCCACAGGCGACCGCATCAGGCCAGCGTATCCAGCGAACATCTCTTCTTCAGCTTCTGCTGTAACCCCGGCCACCCCGCCTGCTCTTTCGCTGTGTACATCTAGTCCGACGTGTACTACATGGGGTTTCAAAAGGCTTCCAGCTCCAGCCTTGTAGCGACACTCGCGGCCTGCTCAAGCCAAACAGACGTTGAATACATGTCAGACATGCCTCAACAGCGCGATATATTAAAAACGTTAGTTCGAATCGAAACATTGTAGGAGCTCGCTCCTTTCTTCCCAGCTCCGACACACCTATACGAAGTATCTACTGACTCCTCCTAGGAGTGTCAGTTGCCCAGTAATGTCATATTTATGAATATCAACATTCATGAAAGAGAAACATGCTTGAAATTTTGTACCTCGGGAAACATTGCCTTAAATCAATTAACAGATCCCCGGCTCTTCTTTTTTAACACAAGGCCACCGCGCACTGTAGCCGAGGGAAAGGAAGCTGTCAGGGCCTCGCAGCGCTAAATGCTGGTGAAGTTGACTCGAGTGCGATACCCCTCAGAACATGTCGCGGCCGTCTAACAGTCTACAAGTTCAGCAACCACAAGCGCCGACGTTTTTCTATTAGCACGTCTCTTTCTTGCGTTTCGTGCATTTCCAACTTTATTCTTATTCTTGCGCACTGTGCACTGGTATGGCAAATCCGGGCCTTCATTTTTTAAACCACTAATGTATCGCGTTAAATATTATATCTCTATGAAGTTGAACTCAAAATTACTACGCAGCGGTAAACTTAATTTTTGATAAATGCCATAAAATACGAAGACCTTCGTTCGATCACCGAGGCAGGTTTGTTAAATTAAGAGCTCTGACGCAATTGTTGTCGGTATGCTCCAAGCAATAGATGCAGTTTTTTTTTTTACAAGAAATTCGGAAATCACTTTCTTCGAGTGAAACACTAGGTTGTTGTAAAGCGAACATAAAAAAATGAAAGACGTTTAAAACACCCTTTAACGCTAAATTAGAGAGCAGCTCTTCAGGACGAAGAGGAAAGTTTATACCCCTCCTCCTCAACTCCTCAACCTCCCTGCTACTCCTTCTCCCTCCCCTTTCTCGTCCTCCTCGTCTTCCTCCATCTCCTCCTCCTCCTTCACCTCCTCCTCCTTCTGTGGTCCATCAAGCTCTTCCCCTTCTCCCGTCCTCCTCCTTCTCCCCTCCATCGTCTCCTCCTCCTCAATTCTCTTCTCCCCTCTTTTCTTTTCCTCCTCCCCTCCCCCTCTTCCTCCTCCTCCTCGCCTTCCTTCCCCCTTCTCCTCAGTCCTCCTTCTCCCCGCGCGTTGCATCATGGGAAATGCCCCATATTGCACCGTGCAGGGCCCTCTTGACGTCACACGTAACGTGAGAGTGACGTCACGAGGGTTGCGCGCGGTGCATAATGGGACATTTCCCATAATGCACCGCGCGGTTACACCGACAACTGTGGCGCTTAAGTCGGGAACTGGCGCCTAATAGCTGCGCTCTTGAAAGTGTACAGATAATTCCTTTGTGAATCCCATTTTGTGTAGTGAATATCACTAACGTGTTAGACATAGTCAAGGCTTCATAAATGCCCGAAGTTACACCCACGGAACATTGCACAGCACTTCTCATATGTTGCACTGTTTTCATTTCTGTCGTTGTGCCAAGCTCAATGGATGTCCCTTTACTTTCATCTGGTGAATACTTTAAATAGGAGAGTAAGAATAAAAAAAAATTAAGAGGCGTTTACAATTTTCTGTAATGCCGAATTAGAACGGAGGTCTTGAGGAGGTGGCGGGGAGGAGTACAGAGAGAGGGTACGCGTCTCTTCCCCCTCCGTACCTTCCCCTCCTTCTCTCCTGCTCTCCTCCCATTTGAAAGGGTTCCAAATATTCGCCAAAATTCCCGCTAAATTTAGTGAAAATGTCCGCGTTAAATTTAGCGGTATAACTGAATTGGTGTTGTGGTCACGTGACGTCGTTTTTTCCGCAAAATTTAGCAGGGAAATTTTCCAGTTGAATAAAGCGGAAAAGTATTTCCACTTAATTTCATCTGACGTCACAGTCATTCAGGTTACGTAACACGTGACATCACACGTGACGTCATGAGGGCAAACTTTAACTTCAAATTTTCTGGAAAATCTTTAGCTAAATTTAACATGAAAATTGTACTGCTAAAGCTAGCGAAAACATTTCCCCGCAAAAGTTTCCCGGCTTTAGTGGCATCACGTGTGACGTCATGAGGGTAACATTTTCCTACTAAATTTAATGAAAATTTTACCCACTAAGTTTAGTGGAAACATTTACCCGCTAAATTTTGATGGAACATTCCCCCTCTAAATTTAGCGAAAAATTATCCCGCAAAATTTAGTGGAAGATGTGTTCAATCGTGATGTCACAGGTGACGTCATGTGTGACGTTATTATGGGAAACCTCGCATAATGCAAAGCGCGGTTACGACCACGGTGCCGGCGACGCCGCTCATCCTGGAAACGGGCGCCTTAGAGCTGAGCTCTAAAAATATATTATATCAGGTGAGTATTTTGGTGCAAACATTGAATGAACTCATGTTCATTGGCGGTGTTTAACTCAAGAGCGAACATTATATGCAATATTTACAGACAAAAGGAGCACATCGAAGCCAGGCGAAGCGTTTAGATACGGCTTGCCCCGCTGCTCCCACTGCTCCTTAATATCGGTCGATCCCTTCCTGCCCTCTCATTTTCTTCTGGCTTCTTCAACGTCTTCGAGACCAATGAGGAAATTTTACACACTGCCTTTAAAATAAACCCCGTTCATTTAAAGCTTTGGAAGTAGAAACTTTGAAGGGATACAGCAGCTGAACTGGCTGTGTAGCTGTAGCTCCAGTGGATAACCTGACATTACCGGAGCTGATTTTTCCGTCTTTTCGTGTAAAGATCTATTCAACATGTCCCATCCTCCCTCGCTGTCTGGTTGCCGTAGAAGAGCTGAGCTCGTCGGCCGCTTCCTGGTTAAAAAGGTCACAGAGGAGCTCCCCTCGTCCAATGGTTTTTCCAGTAGTCCTCAATACCACGGACGAGGTAGGCTCGTCCAAGAAGTTTGCGGCGCTGTTCGGAGATGGCAGCACTCGTTTTAGTTGGCGCCTTTTTTTCGCGCCACTGATTTTGGCGTAAGAAACGTTTTAAATTTTATTTGTTATACTAAATGACTAATACTATAGAATAAAAAAATATGGCATATTTAGGTTGCTTTAAAAAATGTCACTTAAAGGGTTATGTAAAACTAAATTTCCGACATTTATGTCATAAGATCTAAGGAGGCCGTTGAGTGCATACTTCTCAGCTTCCTTAAGTTTTCCGAAGAAGAGGTCCTCGAAATCATTCGAGGACCTCTTCACGGTACTTCCACATGTGAAGGAGGTGACCTGTAGAGGCATCAGACACGTCGGTGCACCTCAGCGTAGAAAAACATGTTGGCCCGTAAGGAAATTGGCAGGTGACAATGCCTCTGGTTCTCTGATATCATTGAACCACATAGTTGAGGGTCGAGCATTTATGACAGCCTCTACTTCTGTCAAGACTATATAGAGCTCGTCGGCAGACAGGTTCCTACAGCGAGAGTTTTATTCTATGACGGCGAGCGTCGAACTTATCGGTCATGCTTTCGCACCGCTCCGAACGTTAAATTTTGTGAGTACGGTCCCTGTGCTTCCGGAGTCGCCTATTTCGGCGTGGTTACTCGCTAACCGATAAGGAACTTTGCATGAAAATTTAGCTGCGAAATATCGAAGCTTGTGGATTCCACGGCGGAAAGCGGACGGGGACTAGGCCTAGCTCAGTCAGCTAGGCTTGGCTACGAGTACGGCCGCGCCGCCGCGCAGCCTACGGGCTAGCGTCATGGCGGCCCCCATGGAGACCGATTTATCGCTCGTAGAGCGGGTACACGAGAGAAACGAATCGGAAGAAAGAAGGAAGAAGAGGAAGCTTGTTGACGTGCGCATCGACGCGGAACCGACCACCTACGGAGACGACGAAGAAAACGCCGACTGCGACCGACGCCAGAATGGACCGTGGCAGATGGCACCGGCGCGCCGCCGCCGCAGCCGCCCAGCAACCCAACGCAAAGTGGATACCGAACGCACACAACTACAACGTACAGTGGTTGTCATACGCATGAAGGAACAACGCCCCGTAACAGCAATCTCAGAGGCTACGCTCCATGAATTGCTTCGCGCTATCAGCCCCGGTCCCGAAGATGGCGGAATACGCCACCACCCAAACGAACCTCCGAACAAACACCATCGCTGTGACTACGTACAACGAACAACACGCGGACAACCTTTGCAAGGTGAGCGCCATTACCGTTCCCGGACTAGGACAAGTTCCAGTTGACGCCCGTAAAATGCATGGCAGCGGCACGTCCAAGGGGGTCATAGCCATGGATCTGACTGCAGACAACGACGACCTGACCGGCGTGCTTCGCTGCGAGCAAGCTACCATTCTGGAGGCGAAACGAATGGGCTCAAGCGACCGCGCACTCATTACCTTTGACACGCCGCTGCTACCTAAATATGTCAAGTACTACAGTGAACTCTGCAGGGTGACTCCATATATTCCTCGACTGCTCATTTGCTATAGGTGCCACGGTGAAGGCCATATGAAGAAGCACTGCCCGAATGGTGAGGTATGCAGTCAATGTGGCCTTTACCATGCAGAACAGGCATGCGCAACGGACATCAAACATTGCGTCACCTGCGATGAGGATGGTCACTTAGCGACGGATGCATCCTGCCCTGAAAAAGAACGACGTCTTCAGAAAAACAGAGACAGAGTTGACCGCCGTTTCCGCAGTCGCTCGAGACGGCGCACAGCTAGCTCCCGACCCCTACCACATGGCACGGAAGATTTCCCCAACCTCCTGGGGACAGAGATAGCCACCCAAACCCAGTCAGCAAAGTGCGGGAGTACGAAGAAAGACTATGCCACTGTTGCCTCGGCATCTGCCGTTCCCTTGAGCGCTACACTTGACCAAAAAATTGCAGCCATGCGTAAAATCATCGACGACGCCTCACAACACCTCAAGGAACTACTAAAGCAACAAGCGACTACGCAAGAAAAGGAAGCAGTAGAGAGGAAAAGCCAGCAGCAACAGGAGGCTCCACGTCGAGCCCAGACACCTCAACACGGGAAACCCCCATCGCAGCCACGGCAACGAACACCGCAACGGCAGCAGTTCAGGTCGCCAACCCCCACAAGACTTAATCACTGCGGCGGGACCCCAAGCATCACTGTCAACAACAGCGTACAGAGACAAGAGAGGCAACCTAGCTCACCGACCCCAACACGCATGGATCACTACGAACGGATTTTAAACACAACGGTCAGCAATGTACAGAAGCAAGGGAGGCAACTCAATGCCTATGCCGAACGCTTCAGAAACTTGGAATACACACTAAATGAAATCATGAAGAAGCTAGGGAACCTTGAGAGCACA
The DNA here is from genome assembly GCA_037355805.1 of Ixodes ricinus. Taxonomy (NCBI): domain Eukaryota; kingdom Metazoa; phylum Arthropoda; class Arachnida; order Ixodida; family Ixodidae; genus Ixodes; species Ixodes ricinus. The sequence goes on along the minus strand of JAZHYW010010826.1, from coordinate 76,902 downwards.
CTCGGAAGGACGGAACGAGGCCAAGATGATATCTCACACCCCCCAGCTTGCCACAACAATGGATATGCGCAATAGGATTCTACAATGGAATTGCCGCAGCCTTCGTGCTAAAGCAGTGGAAATAGGAGAACGACTTCGGACCATGGCAACCCTCCCCATAGCTATCCTCCTTCAAGAAACACGAGGCACGTCACCAGGAATCGCAGGTTACCAGGGCTACTTCCAACCTAGTATAATACATGAAGGTACAACCGACCCAACTGCCCAAGCAGCTATCTTCATACAGAGGAACATTCGGCGCTGCCAGTTGGACACCACAGCATACTGCAGCGATACACAGGAGGTGGTGGCCGTACGTATAGATTTGAATTCTCCGCAGAAAATTATTCTTGTATCCGTTTATCTACGCCCCTACACTGGACGACAGCGTAGAGGCAACTTCACATGGATGTCTCACTTGCGCTCGCTATTTCCCAGCGATGGCATATTGATAGCAGGAGACTTCAATGCAGCTAACACGACCTGGGGATACAAGCGCAACACACCAAGAGGCGTCGAACTTGAGCAACAGGCCAACTTGGCGAACCTGATTCTCCTCAACGACTTGGACATTCCGACTCGGGTGGCCTTACACTCTCGACAACAGTGCACCACACCAGACCTCACATGGAGCTCACACAGGCTTATTACATCATGGGACTGTGAGGGAGATCCGTGGAGCAGTGATCACTACCCTATATGGCTGACACTCCGTACAGGTCAAAGGAAGCGGAAACGAAAGGTTCGCTGCACGGACTGGGACCGTTTCCGTGAGGAAACGGCATCTCGTATACACGAGGGAGACTGCTTAACGCTTATAGACGCCATCACAAGTGCCCTTACCGAATCAACTCGGGAACTGGAACTCGCCGAAGATGCACCGGCACCAGACAAACATCTTCTTAATCTTTGGGAAACTCGAGAGCAAATGCACGAGCAATATCTCAGCAACGGCCAAACATACAAGGAGCTTATCAAACTACGGCATAAGACCGCACAGATAAGACAACATTCAAAAACCCTTTCGACAACACGCTGGACAGAGCATTGCGCATCCTTCAACAGCAGAACGGGACTGGCGAAGCTCTGGACCACGTTCACCGCACTCCAGGGCAAGAGCAGGACACCCAACATAGTTCCAACTGTAGCCCTGCAGCAAAACAAATCTTTCGAAAACATCGACGAGGAAGCGGCTCGGATTTTTTCCCCCAACCTGCGACGCCTCCACGTCAGCTCCTATACGTGCCTGAGGAAGTTGATGAGAGCAACCCTATCGAAAGTCTGTTTACTATGGCGGAGCTCGCTCACAGCCCCTTGATCAAGTTCGAGTAAAAAGTGCCCCAGGAAAGGACGGCATTACGTGGTCTGCACTTCGGAACTTGCCTGAAGAAGGCAAGACATCCCTTTTGGAAGCAATCAATAATGTTTGGGTGAGCGGGGAGCTCCCTCCCGCACTCAAACATGCTATGGTCACTCCGATACCCAAGCCTGGCAAACAGCCCAACACGACAAGCCATCTGAGGCCTGTCTCTCTCACACCCACCATCTGTAAGCTCCTGGAAAGAATGTGCGTCAATAGGCTCAATCACCATCTTGAAGAGTGCTTCTCCTTTTTCCATCCAGCACAGACAGGCTTTCGGCCCAATATGGGGACACATGATAGCCTGTTCCTTCTATGTAGGGTACTCTGCAAACACAGAAGACTGCAGCCACATATCCTGGTGGCTGTCGACTTAAAGAAAGCTTTTGACACAGTCAACCACGAGGCCATACTCGACAGCCTCCGGGAAGCATATCCAGGAGGACGTTTGCTCAACTTCGTTAAGAGCTTCCTTCATCAACTCACCTTTGAGATTCAGACAGGAACGTCGAACCCCCGCATATACAGCAATGAAGTAGGGGTACCTCAAGGCTCAATTATCTCACCGATGCTCTTTAACATTGTTATGAGATCTATAGCGATGGCCCTCGAAAAGGAATCTACTATACACTTTACGTTCTATGCGGACGATATCACGTTGTGGTCAGAGAGTGGTGATTTTGAAAGTACAGAGCGGGCCTGTGATGAGATCGAGAACGCGCTCCTCATCATTGAGAAAGCTATAGCTCCAACAGGTATGCAAATATCGCCAGAGAAAACACAATTTCTCCTCATCGGAGGTTCTCCCGCAGAACGAGCCAAGGTGTCACTCACGTTACAAGACAGGACACTCTCCCAACCTAATGAAGGCTGGATTCGCATACTCGGGGTGCCCATCAGCGCCAAAGGAGGAGCAGAAACATGGCTCAAGCAACTCACCCCGACATGGAAGAAGCTCCTGCATCTAATTAGGCGCATATCTAACAAGTTTGGAGGAGCAACGCAGGACATTACCAGTGTGCTCGTGCAAGCCGTCCTGGTCTCAGGCGCGTGCTACGGGGCTATTCACTATCAGCTCACTTGAGTACAACTACAGAAACTTGAAAGCCTCTATAGACAAGCCCTGCGGGTCATTACAGGCCTCCCACATCACACGCGCACAGAAGAACTCTACAGGTACTGTCTACTCCCAGCACTACTGGACGTTATCTCAACCAGAGCAACCAATGAACAGGCACGACGGCTCCACACCCCACAAGGTCAACGTCTGCTGGAATATGATGACCGTACGGTCCACGCTACAACGTTCGACCCCAACTCGTGACCACTACGAAGCCTGTACCTGTGAAAGTAACCACCACTGAACACACTCACCAAAGGGACATGCACGCACAAGCAGCCCCTCCGACGTGCCCAGAGGACAAGCAGATCTACGTGGACGGAGCAAGACAGGATGGCGGCAACCTCCTGGCCATAGCTGCCACGGACACATTCGGCATGACACGCACCCAGTGTTTCTCCACAAGGGACAAAATTTCTTTGAGGGAGGTAGAGTTGCAGGCCATCCTTCTGGGAATAAGGACACTGATGGAACCAACACCCCACGCTTTGACCAAAGCAACCATTCTCACGGACAGCCTAGAGGCTCTCAAAGCCCTACGAGGCCCCGTACGGCGGAACTCTACTCCTTACTACATCAAGGAACTCTGCAAAGAAATCCATAGGAACTACAATATCGTGGTCCAAGTGCAGTGGATACCCGGCCATAGCGGGAACGCGGGCAACGAGGAGGCACACAGACTCGCAAGGGAGGCGGGGTATGGGGCGTTGTAGTGGGGGAATGGTGTTTCGTAGTTCCTCCTTGTTTTTGTATCTTATTCCCATTCGTTGCTCTTCTGGAGGCGGCTTGTATTGGAGGGTGGGCACACAGGCTCGCGAGGGAGGCTCTTCTCAATCACCCCTCGGAGTCGGCAGTGCCCACCCTCCAATACAAGCCGCCTCCAGAAGAGCAACGAATGGGAATAATATACAAAAACAAGGAGGAACTACGAAACACCATTCCCCCACTACAACGCCCCATACCCCGGAACATTCCCAGAGGGGCACAAGTCCTCCTTACCAAAGCCCGCTCCGGATTCGCCCTTACTGAAGACATCATCACAAGATGGGAATACTACAAGCAACACAAAACCACGCAGATCCCCTCGGCTCTACTACTTTGTAAGCAGTGTCGACAGGAACCACCAACGGTCATTCATCTACTATGGTCCTGCCCGGCTCTAGCAGCCATTCGCGACAAGCACAAGCCACCAGGAGTCCAGACACTCCACGAATGGATATATCCCAATGACAACGTCAACGCAACGCTGCTTGCACTGTGGAACTTTGCCAAGGAGGCCCACCTTGTCAGCAGAACATAAACTGCAGAATGCCCCCACCGTCCTTCCCTTCTCCCCATACCGGCCACAGAGCCATCCTGATTCAATAAATTTATTCATTCATTCATTCTATAACAACTTGACCGAGCAGACGAATCGTTCAAAGAACCCTCCCCAACACGTAGCCTGTTCTACGATAAACTTCCAGTGAATCTTGAAGGAACTTACTTGATTCGTAACTTCGTCGCCTATTATTATCTTCCGAAACCTTGTAGTTCTTTTTTGCTTCGTTTCAATGTTAGTGCATTGTCGGTGTAAATCACTTTCGGGATGCCTCTCTTCTTTATAAGTCGCCGGAAAGCGTGTAAGAAAGAGACTGTTGTCATGTCTTCCACAAGCTCCAGGTGTACTGCTCTAGTTACAGCACAAATGAAAAACATTATTTACGATTTCTGAATTGGTTTATCCTTAAAACAAAAATAGGACAGGCAAAGAAAGTCAATCCCGGTAACTTGAAAGGGTTCCAATTTTGTTACGCGACCGTGAGGTAACTGTGCGGTAACGATTGACCTAAATTGTAGCGTTGACAGACGACACATTCCGTGATTACCTTTCGCACCAGTTGTCGACCGGAAACAATCAAGTAATGTGCTCTCAGTTGAACAAGCGTGTCGTGTACTCCAGCGTGATGAAGTCCTTTGCGTGCTTGACGTACAAGAAGCACGGAGTACGGGTGGTCTTTTGGTAGAAGGACTGGGTGTGGCTCGCCGCAAGATGCTTCGCTCTGCTGCAGCCGACTAGTGGCCCACAGCTCGCCCTCCCGATCGATAAACAATAGCATGTCCTTCAGTTTGGATTCTGCTGGTATCTCTTGGGCACGTTAAGTGCAAGTAATTTATTGCTGAAAAGATGCCAACTGTACTCTTCAAATCTAATACAGTTCAGCTTTGAACTGTATTGGACTCGTCTGTAGTCAGGGCTCCCTTTTGATAACACGTTTGTCTCAACTTGCTAGTGAATCTCGAACCCAGGCTTTCGTTTGGTGGAGTCGATGAATCGACCTTTGTCTCGTTTCATCAAGTATTGCTGGTTCGAGCGGTCCCACAGTTTCCAAGAGGCTCGCACCAATTTTTTATCTCGAATCGCATAAATGGTAATCTTCCTTTGACACATGTTGCATGGGCCTATCTGTCTCATCATTCGTGATTCTTGTGTGTCATTCCCACCATAGTCGACTTGCAACAAAGTTCTTGGCTGATATACTATTGCAAATAAGATTGGCTGGGTTGCCTTTACCAAGACAGTGTTTCAAGTTCACGTTCGCTGTAGCTTGAAGCTCTCACACTCTGTTTCGTACAAACGTTTTCTATCGGTTTGCGTCTCCAATGATCCAGTACGACGCAATCAAAGAATTCGCCAGAGATGCGTCTCTGTTAGTGAATCCTTAAAATGTGTCTTGATGTGACAATGGATCCTCGCATTACACAGACAAACTAAAAACTCGAGTCTTGCCAAAGTCACATATTTCAAAAGGGCCACGCGTCGTTTACAAAGCATCAGTATTGAATAGGTTTGTGCAGATATATGGTACTTCTCCATACACCGATGTACTTGCATCTGCAAATACATGAAGTATCGTTCGCTCTACGCTTCCTGACTTTTGGTTTACTTAGAACCGCGGTAGAGTTACTTCGCCAAGAAGCTGAAGTACGGCACACCATCTAGTCTATTCCTCTAGAAGAACATGAGGTAACCGGCTGTCCCACTCAAGGTTAGTACGACAGTGTCGTTGGAAACAGAGTTTGGCCTGTGCAGAGAACGGTGTTAGCATTTCAACAGGATCGGACATCCTTTTTGTTCTCTGCAGTACGGCCCGTTTAATGTCTGTTCGTTTCTGTGAGCATGTAATTACGCTATATGGTGTAAATGACAGCTCCACCGAACTCGGGTTTAACGTTAGTCCTAGCACCTTAAGGATACCTTGACGATCTCCGAGTTGTACTCGTTCAGCTTTATCCTCGTTCATTTCCTCCATGACTGTTAGCAAGTGAGATGGCCATATATGCAATTTCATTCAGCCAAGTCCAACAATTGTGACTTGTTTCAGAGTAGATACGTAACGCTTCTTCTACGTTTTTCCGCACAGTTAGAATGTCATTGATGTTGATAGACTTCAACAGTTCTTTGGCAGTCTCAGGGTATTGAAGGACCATGAGTTCCAAATGATGTTGCATTGTTGCTGCAGAGACAAAAGAACTTCAGCTAGTTCCAAACGGGACTCTTTCCTTTCTCCAGGTTTTGATTTTTGGGAAAGGATAGTTTTCCACTGGCTTTTTTAAACCATAAGAAACGCAAGGCGTCTGAGTCCTTTTCGTCAATACCGATTGATTGGAAAGCCTGTAGGATGTATGCAACGAGTGCAATTTAACGCCTTTTAAAATTCAGAAGCAAATCCCCTAGATCAGCGTTTAGATTCGGTCCGCTCTAAAATGTCATTTATTGACTTCGATCGGTGGCAGCGTGACGATGCTTCGAAGACCACACGTAGTTTCGTTGTTCTACTTTTTACCGGCTGGTGCGGCATGAAATAGACGACCCCAATGCTCTCTTCGATATTTACTTTAAAACCATTTCTTCGTGGCAATACTTCGTTATGGCAGAGTCATACGCGCCTAGCATGTCTTCACTCCACCGGGGCCTTTTAGTAAGCTGCACCAGACCGAAGTACGTGGAGAAAGTTCATCTGACGACCAAAGAGTCTGCGGCAGGACACGTCTTTTTTGACGCACAGTTTTTAATACAAAAAGGCAAGGAACACTGTTTGCCTGCTTTTATTATCAACGTCACAAAAGATGGCGATACGGTTTTGCCTATTTTGAACGTATCCAGTTCGAACGTCTATATTTCAAAAGGCAATGTAGTAGCCAGAGGCTCCTGGTGTTCAGAAATATCTCAAACTGCCATAATGCGAAGGACGATGGATCTCCCGGAACCGATGAAAGTGAAAGAACTACGAACAGGGCTCCAGCAATGCCCTGATCTGTGGAGGAGATACCACCTTACAATAGAGGACGGTCCTATAGTGCTAGCGTCTTTCAAGACGCGGCCAATTGAGAAATGCTAGTGCTACAACTGCGCCGGCCAAGGCCACTTTGGTCACGAATGCCACCTGAAGAAGAAGGGCAATCCACGTAAGGCCTACATTATTTCTTACGACGACCCTCAGAACTCTCAACATCAAAGTAGACAGTCAGAAGGAAACTGGCGAACACCACCGAGAAAGCCGAAAGGAGACAAGGGCAGCTGTTAACGGGTGCACAGCGAAGACGCGTCGGCAAGAAGACAACCAAGAAAACGACCTCATCAGAATATTTATCATCAGCACGAAAATAATGACGGCGGCTAAGACAACAAACCGTCCGTGAGCAACGGCGGAGACTCGAGAAAGAAGAAAAACAACAATAAGTCGCATTTGCAGCGGGAAATCGATGCGACTTTTAATGACATCTACTGCACTGAGTATATACCTGACCGCAATCCGACGCAACGTTACTACACGTCTACGGTTACCGTCGACAAGCTGAAATAACTCAACGCATTTGATGTTAACATTGATGAAACATCAAGTGAGGGCACTTGAATCTTAGGATGGCCGAGTGTTAGCGCTGTCGCAAACGAAGACGGCTGACCCCAAGCTCGCGCCACCACACGCGTGGCGCACTGTTCTTTTGGCTGGGCAGGCGTAACCGCAAGACCTATATTTAACGCACCTTGAATCGTCACTAGTCTTTGTTTCTATTTCGAATCCCTAACACTTTCTTCAATGATGTATATATTGCTTTGGCTGCTCCGGCGACGCATTTAGGGGTAAAGAGGAGTTTGTGATGAGTACAACTGTTTCTCTACCAAATAATGTGACCTCTTTCCACAAACATTTCTTAAAAACTCTGTGTCGACGTTATATATATATATATATGTTATATATATATATATATACAGCGTGTGTCACGAAAGATAGGCAAATTTGAGTTTGCGAACACTACGCGTCGCAACAAAAAAAATTGTGTTGTTTTGGTCCTGGGTCGGTGACCTACTTATGAAATTTATAGAAGTCCGAGATAATTAGATATTTAATTTATTTCTCGTAATTAACTTTTTAATAGTGTGTTTAAGGACGCCGGTTTCAATCAGAAAAATGCTCAGTATCGTCGAAAACCACTAAATAAAAAAAATGCAGAACGATAAAAGGCACGCGCAGCATTTTACGGCTTTCTGAAAAACCGCACAAATTCGACGGGTTTCTAAGTTCCAGTTTGCAATCGGAGCGCATCTCGGCCCCGACGGCACCGCGCCCCGTGGAGAAATAGTGCAACCAACCTCTGCTGCGCTGTCATCGCGCGACGCAGCAGAGGCTGGTTGCACTATCTTCCCACGGGGCGCGGTGCCACCGGGGCCGAGATGCGCTCCGATAGCAAACTGAAACTTAAATACCCGCCGAATTTGTGCGGTTTTTCAGAAAGCCCTAAAATGCTTCGCGTGCTCTCTATCGTTTTGCAATTTGTTGATTTAGTGTTTTTCGATGATGCTGAGCAATTTTCTAATTGAAACCATGCCCTTAAACACAATATAAAAAAGTTAATTACGCAAAAATATTTAACAATCTAATTATCCCACACTTTAATAATTTTTCTGAAAAGGCCTCTGGCATAGGACCAAACCGACACGTCATTTTTGTTGCGACGTGTAGTTTTCACAATATCGAATTCATCCACCTTTCATGAAACACCATTTATATATATATATATATATATATATATATATATATATATATATATATATATATATATATATATATATGTATATATATGTAGTTGAGGAAACTATTGATTACTGCAGGTGTTTAACTCGACAGCGAACTTTATATACAATAGAAAAGGCAAAAGAAGCATATCGAAACCAGGCGAAACGTTTCGACCCGGCTATCATAACAAATGTATCCTCCTCAACAACTGGCTATAGATTTTAGCCGAATATCTTCCACTTCGTAGAGAACGTGGTGCATAAAAATAGGATAGAGATTCTGTAGCAAAACATAAAGATTCTCATATATTATTTGCACATTTTGTAACAAGTAGTCATATTCCACTACTGAAAATTACACTTTATTGCTGATGTGTTTTGGCACCCTCTCAGCGCTACATACACATTCAGCCCTTCAAACCCTTCTACCCTTTAAACCCACTGCGCCCTTCAAAATTTACAGCCCTTCAGACCCCTCAGCCTCTCACACCCCCTCACCCCTTCAACTCTACAGACGCTTACATGAGTGGGATCATAAAAAATACAGTTTCGAACGTTATAAAAATGTATTTCAGAATTTGAGTTTTACTTTCATGTTGTAACTCAAATGATGATAGGGACTGACGTTTACAGAAACTTCTTGAGCAAGCAGCTGCAGACAAAAGCGATGAGACCAAGCTGGACAAGTTAATCGTTGTTTTCAAAGGCTATCTTTGCAGGTACTTATAGTGCCGCTAGGAACGTTTTTAAGATGTACGGTTGTGCAAATAGAACTGAGCAGGTCCACCCAAAAATGGACACTGTCCGTGCACGTTTAGCGAAAGCCACGAATGCTCAAACAAAATCTGACACCATGATAAATCCTGAACACAGTCACGATGCCGTCCCTGGTGCCGTCCTGTGAGCTCTTAAGCTGTCCTTACTTCTCACTGGATGCTGCTGAAGCCGGACGGACGAATAAGCGCGCCCTAGGTAAAGAGCCTCCCGCGACCTTGTCTAGTCTGTCTCGCTCACGCTTGCTGCTACGCCTAGAAATCGCCGCCCTCTTTCTGCTTCCTTGAGACTCGTTAATTATTTTCTTTGTGCACAAGTTCGCCAATTAAATATTTATTTTCAGTTCACTGTTCATTCGCCCGTCGCGTTCATTCGTGGCCATTTTCGGTAGATGTGCGCGGTACCACATCCCATGAAGCGTCCCAAACGAGGCATCGCAACTCAAGCCCACTAACCGGTTCAAGGAGACCATCCGCGGAAACAACCACTCCCGAGAAAGCCGCCGCGTTCAAGATATGCACCCGGAAATTAGTCTAATGCTGAAGAAACCCCACCACAAGTTGGCGAAGCCTGCGATAAGCCCCCATGATAGCAACCTCCTGCTACTGCCTCCCCCGTCGTTTACCTGAGTGTAGCCCCGCGATCTCCGACTGCCTTCCACGGTGAGATCTACGAAGATATCGACGACTGGGCTCAGCACTACGAACGCGTATCGCGCCACAATGGATGAACAACTGAATAGTTCGTTCAAAACCGATACTTTTTTCTTGGAAGGAACTTCTTGCACTGTTTTGAGAACCACGAAGCTTCTCTTACGTCATAGAATTCCTGCAAGGCCGAATTCTAGGCGGCTTTCATGAACCAAAAACGAAGACCGCGAGCGGAAGACCTGCTGTAAGTAAGGACTCAAGGTATCAACAAAACGGGTAACAGGTTCCTTGAAGACGTCCTTCGGCTGAACAGCCACGCCGACCCTTAGACTACCGAGGAAAAGAAGCTGCGCGTTCTGATGAGAGGCGTGAACAATGACATCTTAGGCGGCTTTGTTTCTTACCGCCTACATTGAGCGCCGTTCGTTGCTGCCGCTTGATGTTCATTGCCGAAGCAACGAACATCGAACGTGCACTGTCGGTCCAAGTCAGCAACTACAACCGACTCGCCGGTCCTTGTTTCAGCTTTAACATACCCCTGATTCAGCCAGGGCGACATCGGCGCTGACAATCATCGAGAAATTGTCCGCGAAGTCCCCTGGTAAGCGCTTCGAAAACATCTACCTGTTGCCGATCGCCCAGCCTGGATTTTCATCGCCGAGGTTGTCCCAGAAGAGGGACAGCAAGCTTTTCAGCCGGAAGCTCAAACCGACGTACCAGCTCCAGAAAAGCCGCGCTGAGCTAGGCCGCAGTTGCCCGGCGACCGGCACTCTTTGCTCTCCCGCATATTACGACACAGCGAGGTGAACACCGCAGCACCGGAGTACATCTGCCCAGAGCAATCTTCCGCAAGAAAGACGGACGTCTGGAAGACGAGCAGCCGACGCCAGCTGTGTCGTCATTGGGGGAAGCCGCCCACATTTATTTCTGACCGACAACGTGGTCTGCGCGGGTTCCACCCGAACGACCCGCGCCCACGTTACTGTGAGCACCTTCAAAACATCGACGCCTATCTCCGCCGTCTACCGTCTCCTGCCCCCGCTTCACCATGGGGAGCATGCTCGTCTTCATCCAGACGTGCTGCTTCATCTATTCATCGGTACCGCCGAAAAAGCCTTTCTCCCATGTCCCGCCGGGAAAACTCAGTGCGGCAACACCAGGAGATGATATTGCCGCGGATACATGACACCAGCGTCATCACCAAAATTCGAGCTAGCGAGAAGGCGCATATAAGCGGCGCATCTACGACGGTGTTGAATAAGCTCGACGATATAATCGACGGCCCTCACGCAACCGCACACGTTGACACCGAGGACGACTATTCTGTTTTGAGTGGGAAGCTCTCTCGCTCCCTTCGGAAACGGATGACACCTAGGGATTGCTCGAAAATACGAGCAGCCGGCGAACATTTCATCACACTAGTGAGACGGTGTACTGCACGCATGGACACTTACGGGAAACCTGTCTCATGAAATTCGTCCTCAAAGACAGTTCAAGAGACGTCATCCTTGGCATGGATTTCCTCTGTGAGTACAGTGCCGTAATCGACCTTAGAACAAACAGGTTGACACTAAGAAAGCCCGTCCAACCTCCGGAGTGATCTATAACTATGGCCAGCCAACGTTCGTATCATGGCGGACTACGTGAACCTGCCGCCACAGTCGAGTGTTATTGTTCCAGTCGTGACCGATGCTGTCGCCTGCGGGGAAGTTCTTCTCGAATTCGACGTCCAACTGCTCCTTGGGAGGGAAATAGGTGTCGCAAGGGGTGTTACAGTGCTGCAGGATGGACTCACAGTGGTCCTAGTAGAGAACTTCCGACCGAAGGCGCAGCACCTAACGAAAGGTGCCGCTGTTCGGCACGTGGAGGAATACTGGGACGTTGCCGAGATCATCGCGATAACCGATGAGCCCTCGTCATGTCATCCGTACAGTACAGAGTTGCCGAAGCTTGCCGTTAACGCCAAACTCAGTGCCTCGGAACAACAACACGTTAGAAACTCTATCTCCGTATTCAGCGACTGCTTTGCGACGACGTCGAAACTGCACCAAACAACAGTTGCGAAACATCGCACCGTTGCCTACGACGATGCGCTCCCTGCACATCGGAAGACCGTACCTGCTCTCTCTATCGAAGGAGATGGCACTCATCACCAAGCACACGAGGTGCTCAACGACGACATCATTGAGATCCTCGAGCAGCCCGTGGGCCTCTCAGTCGTACTGGCGGTGGCGTACCAATTGGTTTTAGCTGGGGGGGGGGGGGTGCAAACCAGAACTTTTCCTTCCCCTTAGGGCCAGGTGGCATATTTCTAGCGAGCGTGCGATAGGCTCCCTAGCAACGACGCCCACGCCGGATTGGCTGCTCGGCAACGCGCGGGAACTTAATTTTCGGATTCGGACGGCACGTGTATCACTGGGCGCGTGTATCACTGGGAAAATGCGTAGCTTATCTCCGGTAGACGGATGGTATTTTGATTATTCACCAGTTCAAAAATGAAAGGGAAGGACGACTGTATGTCCCCGGTGACCGGACTGCAATCGTTTTCTTGCCCGATGGCAGCTGTCCCATTATGCTGACGAAATAAACCTTTTCCAGTAACGAGCGCCGTCTGCAGAGCCGTTTGCGAACTACAAATGACGGACAGAACTACTTGACTCCGCCCGTCAGAATACATTGCATCGTGCTGTTGCACCATTTTTGTGGCCGTTTATGACCCATACTAGCGAATACTCAAACAGTCAAGGCCAAAAAGACAAAATGCAAACAAAGATAGCTGCTGAATATGTTGCTCGACCGAACTTTTTTCCCGCGAAAATGGTTAGAGCGGGAAGCAGGGATATTGGAGGGGGCCGGCGCCGGGATTCTTTTCTTATCTTGTGGAATTTATTAGTTCATGACAAGTTTTATTTTATAATATTTTGGCCCCATCGTAGCCAATTAACACTTAGGTTTTTTATTTTGTTTTTTTTTTTTGCAAATCCATACGATTGATTTGTTAGCATTTCGTCTCTGCGTTTTAGAATGTGTGCTACACAATTGCTCGAGCCTGCCCCGGGCCCGGAAAGAATTGCTTTCCGGCCCGGGCACGACCCTATTCATGAAACAATCTGAGCTACTTGGCGCGTGCCCGGCCACCGGGCCGGTCGGGCTAGAACATTTCGTTTTGGCCCTGCCCGAAGCAGAGCTCTAATCCCAATATTCTGTCGCGTGTGTAAACCACTAATTTATATGTGCTGTGAATGCTTATGGATTACCTACTAGGAACTATGCATGTTTTATGTCGACTATGCTTACCTGAAACCTTATTTAGGCCACACACAAGCACTACTCCTTTCGCACGATATCCAGCCCATACAACGTTGTGTGTTAAAACATTGATGAATACTGCTATTTAAGATATGTCACCGTGGAAGGCGTAAGATTAAATCGACATTCGAGACATGACATCATCATACTCACATGGGTTTACCATGGGAGGGCCCTCTTTCATTGTCGTAGCAGCCGGAAGAGATAAAACAGAATCGACGGTATTATTACCACCACTGGCAGTGTCGGTGTCAATTTCTCCTCCTGATTCTGTTAAGGAAACCTTGGTATATTTATTGCATAAAACAAACATTGGCTGCGTTTACATGGATGCGACCGTTGCGCATCGAATCGTTGTTGCGCATCGAATTATTATTATTATTATTATTATTTGACTATTTTATTGGTAGCAGATGGGTAGAAGACAAAGAAGTAGGAAGATAGGCTGCGTGTGATTGGTCCCTGCTCAATTCGATGCGCTACAATCGCATTCATGTAAACATAGCCATTGCATGTTGATATTTATTTAGAAAAAGTGTGTTAATTTTGCGTCACTTATTGCCCTTTGTTGAAACTCGTAAAACACCTCAAAACTGGTAATATAGAAAGAAATATAACTCATTGTTAGGATTTAAAGAACCGAAACCATACGTTATGTTTAGCCATATTTAGTACAATTGCGTGTCACTTAAGCAAATGGCACTGCTCCTTCTCGCTAGTCTGGCCATAACTCAATACCAACTAAACATACATTCGATTGACGCTAAACTCCAGCGACAATATTAAACAGTTCCAGCGATATCGACATTTTTGTGTATATTTTATGGTTTTTACACCTGCAGCTGTTTGTGGTTCGCTGCCCTGTTTTGCGTTGGTGTGAGCGTAAAAAATAAACAAATAAACTAGGGAAAAAATAGAGAGCGTGCAGCTGGGTCACAAGACCCGGACGTGGCGTCACGAGGCCCGAGCGGAGAAATATATCGGGCGCTGATCGTATGTACCGTTACGTCCCGCGTCCTTTCCCTACGCACAGACGGCTGAGCGCGAAGGGTGAATCCCCGTTGAAGATGGCGTTCCGTGCAATAAATAAAGTTCAGGCGCTGGTTGCAATCACTTTGGTGGGGTGCATCTTGCCTAGTCGTCAGTCTAATAAGGAACGGCCTAAGATTACGCTTGAGCAAGAGGCTGCTTCCCCGTGAACGTCATCGTGTTCCGATGAGGGAGCGGCGGAGTAGAATCGACGATATTTGTGTGAGATTAGGCACGCTGAGAAGAAGACAGCGTCTCGCACACCCTGCTGAGCGAGAAGGTCAACTCAAGAGAAGCCGGATACCTTAACGAGAATGTAATGAAAGTTCGACGAAGCAGTCTACACAGCCTGTCTTGGATGGCATGTTCGGCTTCGCGTGTCCTCTGTGCGTCGATTATGATCGAAAACGACTTGGTGCTGGTACCGCCAAATGGCGAGTTGGTGTTTCGCGACTTCAAGAATCAGTGCTATTATGTCGTAAACTTTGCTGCATGAAAAATGTGCGTGACGTGTAATAATAGTAATATTAATCTTACTTTAATTTCATCCTAGCATTCACGACAGTAATGAGCACAGCTGTCGCCAACAACACATCACGCCGCGTGATCGTCGCGCCATTTTCAAGGCACCTTCAATCAGTTAAAAATGCTGCCAATTAGGACGTGATACAAGCTGCCTAAACGTGTACATTACAAATATTACAGCTATAAAAAAGTAGGTACCAAAATAATGTTAGCATACAGAGCAGATGGAGTAAACAATTTCGCGACGTTTACACAAAGTGGTGCCTTTAGACAGCGTCAGCTGTGCTGCTTAATGACGATGTGACCATGACGATCAATTCATATGGCGCCGATCGTGCGTCATACGCTGATCTGATGTAGAAATGAGGCTACGTTGACGTAGCGTCGACACGTTGTTGATGAACGAATGCATTTAAGGTAATGACGTGTTTGCATTTTATTCAATTTCACATGACAAATTCTCGAGTGTCCGCATTTTCAGTTAGCGATAAATAATATCAACATGATTGCGAAACATCTTGTTCGTACTTGTCTTTTATCTCCTTCCGTTATTCATAGAAACGATTATCCACTGAAAAACCGTCGATTAGGCAGAATACTCCTGAGAAAAGTGATTTCCGCCAAAATACATCAAAGTGGATTCACCTTACCTCAATAAAACCAAAGCTTTTTTTAACGATATGTAATTACATTGTTAACCGCGTGACAGCACGACCCGTTAAAGAAACCGAGCTGCGCGCTCTCGAGCTCACGTGGTAGCGAAACCGCGGCACGAGCTACTAAGGGCTGACCCTGTGAAACGGAAACGATGGGTATACGCCGACGTTATATGTATATGGGTATACCCCAACGGTATTTCTATATCGCCCGAATATTGTTTTCTACAACCGATGCAACGTTTTCGACAACTACGGAAAATACTTCTTATATGGACTGTAAGCTCTGTTGTTACCTGAATATGAATACACCAGAAAGTACAACGTCAAAAATAATATGCCACTAACGATTTCTTAAATAGCTAAAGAACTACTATCGAAACACCGGTGAGTGTGCAGGCAAGCTCGTGAAAATTAATCATAATAGTGTCACGGAAACAATTAATGAGGCGACAAACACTGAAGCAAACAAAACGTTTATTGGGGTAAACTTGTGCCCAAAACAAAACAAAAAAATAAAAAGGTTAGCGTCGTAGTCGTCGATGGCGGCGGAACGGCAGGATTGAATGCTGTAGAGAGACTGACTCCGGATCGCCGCGCGGATCCCCTCATGTACACGTGTTGGCATTTGGAACAATCTGCTTAGAAGGGAAGGTTCGGCGACTAGAAGATTCGGACCTCGAACATGCAACATAGTTCTAAAATTTACCAGAACACTAAACTGAGAGAATAAATTAAAGACGCGTTACTCCCAGAAATCAAATCCTGGGCCTCCGCTTGAAAGTCAAGCACGGTAACCACTCGGCCACGCACGCTCTCGCTGGCCGACGCGCGTGTCATTACGGGTTATTACAGAGCAAGGCAAACAAAATAATAGGAAAATGGAGGCTGACAAAGCAGAGTCCTGTCAAGCATTACACGGGATCAGAGCTCACAGTCTTATCGCGCGTTGTACGGCTTGATGCGCACGACATGGACGATTTCAAGTCATGGTGGGCGGCGTGAGGCTGTTCTGGTTCCGTCGGGCATCACCTCGTAGTTCAGCACACCGAGGCGACGAAGTACCTTGTAAGGTCAAAAGCACCGTTTCAGCAGTTTCTCACTGAGGCCGTGGCGACAGATGGGCGTACAGGCCCACACCTTGGCTCCGAGATGGAAGTGAACATTCCTGTGAAAAAGTTTGTAGCGGCCCGCGTCGACGAGCTGCTGGTCTCGAATCAGGAGTCGGGCAAGCTGGCGGACTTCTTCGGCCTGGGCGTCGTCGCTTTCATCGACAGCTGGCTCATGGGGCAGCATCGCATCAAGCATGGTCGTTACCTTCCGAGCATGTACCAGCTAGAAAGGTGTGAATCCAGTGGTCTCTTGAACCGCCGTTTTTGAGGCGAACGTGAGGTAGGGCAACACGTCGTCCTACGTTTCGTGCTCTACGTCAACTTACATAGAGATCATGCCGGCAATTGTCTCGTTGAATCGCTCCGTCAGCACGTTGGTCTGCGGGTGGTACGCAACGGTACGACGGTGGCTAGTGTGGACAGAGCCGGAGGATTTCTTGGGTCAGCTGGGCCATGAACGATTATCCGCGATTTGTAATCACAGCTTTGGGAGCGGTGTGCCGGAGGACGATGGACTTGAAAATCTTTGTGACTTCAACAGCAGTCCCTGAAAGAAGGTATTTCGTTTTGTGCGTACCGCATGACATAATCTGTGGCGACAATTATCTAATGGTTTCCCAGGGTCGGCGGCGGAAAAGAACCTAGTACATCCATTCCGATCTGCTGGAACGGTGAAGTTGGCGGAGGAACTGGCTGCGGAGACCAGCCGGCTTCGTCGGCGGTTTCTTGCCTCGCTGGCACTTGTGACACGATCGTATGGACATCTGGATGGTATTGAGGAGCTTGGGCCAATAACACTTTCAGTGTCCGGTTGTAACTAAGGTGTCCGGACGTCGAACCGTCGTGATATGCTCTGAAAGATCTCCTCTCGAAGGTCAGCCGGGATTACGAGCAGCCACGGCGAGCTGCTGTCCCCAAAGGTTTCTTTGTAGGGTACACCTTGACGAATGTCGAATATCCGCAGGGCTCGGTAAGAGAGCACATGGCACGGTACTCCCGCGCCCTTCCAGGTGCTCGATTAATGCGGGCAGCTCAGGATCGTCTCGTAGGTGTGGTGTAGGTCGTCGGTGTTCATTTCTCCTAGGAAGCACTCGTTCTCATCGTTGTCACTGCTGCAGGAAAGTGTTTCTACAGGCGCCCTGGACAGGCAGTTGGCGTCGCTGTGCTCAAGGGCTGACTGGTAGACTACAATCATGTTGAAGTATTGTAATAGGAGACTCTTACGAGCGATGCGTCCTGAAGGGTCCTTGGGGTTCGAAACCCAGCAGAGACTGTTATGATCCGTGACTACGCCCAACAGGATCCCGTACAAGTGCGGGCAGAACCTCGTGATTAACCAGACGACCACAATACATTTTTTTGTTCAGTCGTGTAATCAATTATTTCCGCTTTGACAAGCGTCCGACTTGTGTAGGCGATTACTCGTTCGGTGCCTTCCTGCACTTGAACCAGAACCGCTTCAGGTCCTGCATTACTAGCATCCATGTGAATCTCAGCTGCCGCATCCTGATCAAAGTGTCCAAGAACAGGAGGAGTCTGGAGTCTTCGCTTTAGCTCGTCCAATGCCTGCTGCTACTTCTCAGCCTATTCGAACTTCTCGGTGTCTTTCGGTGAGGATTGTGGGCGGTTCGGAAATCCTTGCGAAATCCCGAATAACGCCTTGATAATAGTCACAAAGTCCAACGAGTCTTCGCTTCTTCTTTTGTCTGTCGGCGCTAGAAACACCGCGACGGCGCGAGTCTTCTCAGCGTCTGGGCGGACGCCCTCGTTACTAACAACGTGGCCTAGGAACTTCAGTTCGTTAACGAGAACCGGCAATTTGACGGCTTCAGGGTGAGCCCGGCCGTCTGTATGGCTTGTAGAAAAGCTCGGAGTCGTCGCAAGTGTTCGGTGAAGTCACTAGAAAAAAGTATGATGTCGTCAAGGCAGACGAGACAGCTCTGGCACCTCAGTCCTGCCAAAACGGTGTCCATGACACACAGGAACGTTACTTCGCGCAGTGCATAGTCTGAAGGGCGTCACCATGAACTCGTACTGTCAATCCGGCGGGAGGAAGGCAGCCTTCTTTAGGTCCAGTTCGTCGACTTTGATCTGCCAGTAGACGCTCTTGAGGTCCATCGACGAAAAATATCGACAGTGGCTCAGCCGGTCTAGAGTGTAGTCAATCCGGGGAGTGGGGAGACATCTGTCTACGTCACTGGGCTCGGCTGCCGATAGTCCACACGAAACCTAAACGGTCCATCCTTCTTCTCAACGAGCATGACTGAAGAGGCCCACGGGCAACTTGAGGGCTGGACTTTTTCGTCTTTCAGCTTCTGTTGAGCTTAATCCTGGATTACCTCTCTTTCTCTTACGAAGACTCTGTACGCGTGATTGATGCACAGGGAGCGCGCAGTCCTCAGTAAGGATGATGTGATTTGCAACGGCAGTTTGGCACACCTGTGACGTCGCAAAACACTCACGATATTCGTCGAGAAGGTTAATCACCTGCCGTCGTTTTGGCCCCGGGAGCTTAGGGTCAATTTCGAGCTCCGCTGGCGATGCGCTGTCTTACTGAGGTGGCGACTATTCTTCAGTAATAGCTGCGATTTTGGCGGAGCGAAGGAGTTCAACCACGTGGCCCACAGCTAAACCTCTTTGAGGTGATGCGTTTCTTGTCGAAAGTTTAGCAAGAGGACCACAGTCCGGCCATCTTGCGACGCGTTTTCTCTTCCCAGGAGCAGTTGGATGTTTCCCTCGAGCAGAACTTCGCCGCAAAAGGTTCATTGATGCCAACGGGTACGAAAATATTCAACCGCGGTGGCATGTTCACGTGGTCTGTGAGGACTCGGACCGCGGATGACGTCGCTTTGGGTTCCTCCGGTGCTGCAGCAGGTTTTCGTAGCGTCAGCCGGTTTTTCTGTGGTCGATTGCGGAGCCCAACTCGCAGAGAAAGTCCATTCTGAACATAACGTCCTCGCAGTCCAACAGAACGACGAACTTGACAGGGCACGTCTCATCGTAGATTTCGACTATAGCAGTGCACATTCCGTCAGGCGTGATGAGGTGTCCTCCAGCAGTTGGCATCCGCGGCCCCTCCCACGGCGTCTTCACTTGCTGAAGGCAGGGGGTGAAGTCTCCAACTCAAGACTGAGTAGTCTGCTCCGGTGTCACCGAATGCCGTTGCGTCGTGGCCGTCAATAACAACGTTTAAGTTGTTGGGCACCGTTTGAAGGAGCGTCGCTACGATGTGTGGCGCCTGAGAATGGGAGCGCTTAAGAGTTCTTTTTGGCTCTTTACATTAATCGTCTTCGGAAACGCAACCTCCAGGCGTTTCCGCACTTAGATTTTCCGACGAGATAGGGGAACAGGCTTTTCCGACTAGATCGGCGGAAGGGCGAGAGCGCACGTCGAGGAGAAGGTAAACGGAAACCTCAATGTGGAGTCGGCACCGCAGACAGGGTCCCCGGTGCCGTCCCTCCTGCTACCGGGGACAGGGGTCGTCGGAGGTATCTCTTGATATCTCTTGTTTTCTTGGTTTCTTGGTTTTATATCTCTTGGTCGCTCCCCAAAGCGGGGTCTCTGGTCGCTCGGCGCAAATCCTCGCAGTCCCATTTGTCGGTACGGGCACCTCCGGTAGCCGTGATCGGCCTCGCCACAGTGATAACCACAAGCCGTCGTAGATATGCCGTCAACAACACATCCGTCTTCCTAGGCTCTAGTTGTTGAGGGCGGACGAGCTTGTGTTGCCCATCCCGACGTCGGAAAGTATACGGCGCTGGGGGTCACGTCGAGGCGGCATCGAATACTGCCAGGACGCTGGCGCCGGTCTTCGAGCTACTGCGGAGTAGGTCAGAGTGGGTCCTCGGGTATTGCTACGCTGACAGGAGCCTCCGGTTGGAATGGCCGCTGGATCTCCTCGCGGACAGTTCGGCAATCGACAGCAAAGCAGGCTGGTTGTCAGCAGGCAGGAATTTGATGAGTTCTTTCTTTACGACGCCGCGAATCATCTCGCGGAGATCCGGGATGTTGCAGCTAGGAGGCGATAGGGCAGCGAAGTTCGAAAGTCGTTGGTAGTGGGAGGCCCGTGCTTGAAGGACACGTTCGTCGTTTGTAGCCTCCGTGAGGTATTCTTCGACTGTGATATGCGGGGCTCACACAAGGCCTCCGAAAATGTTTTCCTTCATACCCCACATCAGAACCCGCAGTTTCTTTTTTCTCTTCTGAAGCGTTTCGGTCGCCGCGGTTCATCCTGCAGATAACGTCTTCGACGAAGCGTGTTAGGCATTCGTTCGGCCCTTGGGTTTTTGCTTAAAGACGATCTTCTTCCCGCTGTCGTCGCTGCTGGTTGGCAAAGGTGCGTCGCTTCAACTGCGAAGGTTCCGATGGAACTGGAAAATTCAGGACCGCGTCTATCTTCGACGGAAGGGGTGCTAGGCCCTCCGCAGACAGACGATGACCAAGGAATGACAGTTCAGAAACATTGAAAACGGCTTTTCTATTGAGTTTCATGCCGGCCTCTCTAATACATTTGAGGACTTGTCTGAGATTATTATCATGTTCCTTCTGGGAGGAACCATAGACAATGACATCGTCCAGATAAAACTGGACTCCTGGACAGTGTTTTAATATCTTGGACATGACCTGTTGGAAGGCCGCTGGTGCAGACGCCAGACCGAAACAAACTCGTTTGAAACGAAAAAGCCCTTCATGGGTAATGAATGCCGTTAAGTCACGACTCTTGGGGTCGAGACGGACCTGGTGATAAGCAGACGCAAGGTCTAACTTAGAAAATGGGAAGCTCCACTGAGGGAGTTCAGAAGCTCATCAATGTGCGGAAGCGGAAAAGAATCTATAACGACAGCCTGATTTGGCGCCCGCAGATCGACACACATACGGATTCCACCGTCTTTCTTCTTAACTACTACAATGGGGGACACCCATTCCGACGCGTTTACGCGCTCGATAACGCCTTGGCGCTCGAGTTTCTGAATTTCTGCACTGACGGCATCACGCAACGTGATCGGTAAGCGGCGAAGTTTAGCCTGCACCGGCGGGACATGGTGCCGGACAGTGATTGTGTGAGTTTGGTTTTTAACTAACCCTAACTCAGGTGAAAAGAGATCCTCAAATTCTTCGAAACCAGAAGGTAATTTCGATGCATCGCTCACCGATGAAGGTTGCAAAGATGGTCCCGACGTCGACGGATCCCTTGAAGTCTGGTCTCCGAAGACGCCTCTACTTGAGTAGTACTCAGACGACGTGGACGGCTGAGTGCCGTGAACAGTGGACAGTGGTGGAGGGTGCTTGCAGGGAGCACTTGAAGGATGCGGTGGAGGACTGGGCTCCACCGTACATGGGGGCTGCGGGACTCCAGCCGACTTTACATGGCCCGGGATGGCTGCGCGAGAGTCAGCTGAATTGACATGGAAACATTCGAGTGGAGCACCCGACAAAATGAGACGAAGTCCATACACGGCATCTGTCCCTAGCAGGGGATCGGCCATTGCGAACGACGTAAAAAAGAATGTCGGCGGAGCGTTCTTCTGAAGCCGACTTTGGTCTGGAAACATCCCACGACTGGAATCGACCCTCGGAGGTAGTGCACAAGAGTGCGCGGCGGTTTCCTTAGCCGGATTTGCTGCTGGGAGTTGATCTTGTTAAACATGCTCTCGGAAAGTATTGACACTTCGGAGCCAGTATCAATGAGTAAGGGTAATGTAGATCCATTCACCTGAACATCAGCGGTGAAATTCCGTGGGCGCCGGTCGGCGCGTCCTTTCGGGAGGACTTCCGGTGATCCGACGGCGCACACGTTTCGGCTGCTGCTCCTCCTCGTCAGGAAATGTCACGATTCCATGGCTGGGTGTCTGGTTACGGCCAACTCCAAGCCGCTGGTACCGGCGACCGGCGGCACGGCCACGTCCCGGCGGAAAGGCCAGCTGACGACGATCGGTGGCAGCAGACAAAGCTCGACCTGGAATTCTTACCACGATGAAATCGACGCTTCGTGGTTCCCGTACCAGGCGCGGACCGTGAATTTCAATGTAATTTAGACGTTCCACAGGCTTTCCTCAACTCCCCATTCGTACAACCGGACGACGCGCTCGTACTGGCTTAGCCAGTCGTCCTCATCTTCGTAAATGTCGCCGTTGGAAGTCGCCGGCGTCCATGGCGAGGCCTGCACGTAGACGATGGACGTTGGTGGCATTCCGTCTTGCTGCGACGAGGTGCTCATCGTAGGCGTCTCCTTTATTGTCGGCTGCTCTGGTAGTTGACTGGACTCCGGACACTGGCCTTGGTTGCGGCGGCTGGCTCTAGTGTCGAGTTCGTCGACGGAGATTACTTTTCCGGGACTAGAAAAGGATCGGCCCGACAGATATTCTGAAAGGTATCTTTCACGGGCATGGAATGCACCACCACGTACCTCCACAAAATTATCACGAATGACATTTGATGAGGCTAACAAACTGAAGCAAACTAAACGTTTAATGAGGCGAACTTGTGCCAAAACAAGATAAGAAATGTTTAGCGTCCCAGGCGTCGGTGGTGGTGAAAGAGCAGTATGGAACTCTGGGGCGTGAGCGAATGTTGATTGCCACGCGGAGCCCCTTACTTAGACGCGTTGGCTTCTGGAACAATCGACCTAGAAGGTTCGTCGACTAGAACATTCGGACCTCTAACAAGCAACAAAGTTCTCGAATTTACGAAAACATTAACCTGTAAGAATAAATAAAAGACTGCCTAACACCAAGGAATCGAACCTGGGCCTCGCACGAAAGTCAAGCGCGGTAACCGCTTGGCGACGCATGTGCTCACTCGCCGACACGCGTGGCAATATACTACCTGCCATTGCAATGCAAAAAAAACTGGGAATGAAGAAAAATACACCAAAGAAGAAAGTCTTAAGCGCAGTTTAAATACATTGTTTTTCACGATGCTTATATAAACCCGATGTTGACATCATCGACCTCTTCACGTATACTTTGTTTGTGGGCACAACAACCAAATTACCTTTTAATATTTACATTCATAAAGGCAGACGCATCCATCTAAGAGGCACTACTCTTTTCCAGGAAGCACACTTGCTTGGGCTAGGTTAATCGAAGACTGGTCATTGGTCGTAGTAGACTAGACGTTGACCACCCAGGGAATTCGGTGAACAGCAAGCCTGGCGTCTCACTGCATTTTCCGGGCACCGGAATTCCACGGAACTGCCAGGGAAGGTATTTCTTAGGCGTTCATTGTTGTTCTCACTTGGAACCGACCAGGGTATACAGGCGGACAAACTATTGAAGGCTTAGTGACGCTTCAGTGTTCATTGGCCTTAGCATTCTAAGAAACCACCAGGGAAGTGATTTCCTTGGCGTAAATTGTATTTTAAGGGTCCGAGCCGAGCAGGGTAAAATGGCGGCCACCAACATCTGAGGAGTTTTTGGCGCTTCACTGTATTCATTGGAGCCATATGACTCCACGGTACTGCCGGGGAGTGGTTTTGGGTGTCGTTTATTGATTCTTCGAGATTCAGTGCGATAAGGTCATTAGTTCTTGGTCGAACTTGCTTTTCACTGGACCCTCATGTACCCGATACGGCCACCTTTACTTAAATCAACTTCAAATATATATTTTTTGTTTTACCTTGGGCTTAAATTTGAATCCTAGGCTACTATCACAATGCCAGTGACATAGCTCTGTTCATGAGTATCTGCGCTTGGACCTTCGACCAGGACCCATGGCCTGCTTTTGGTTTTAAGAATCGTGCGCTTGTCGGCGAGACGCGATCGTCGGGCTCAATGACAAGGCCGTGCCGACGGTACATCGCAACCGCAAACAAGGTCCGTAAAACAGTACCATGCCTTTGATTTCACAAAAACGCCAAAAACAAGAAGCTGTTGCACTACATGTGTAAATTATAAAAGACAGTAGAACACAATTTCGTCAGACTCCAGAGCCGGTGTTTATTTCAGAAACAAATTAACTAATCGCCATCGGTCGGCGCTTCAATGAAAATAGTGTGAATAAAATGCTGATCAAATAAATGTGCATACCTTGCAGCGATGTTGAACACGCTTGTTTAATTTTACGTTCACTAAGACCCCACGTTTTTTTAGATTAAAAGGAATGATCAGTTGCTTGAGTCAAAGTGATCGTTCTAACTTTAAGTAATAATAAAAAATAGTTTCTCATGTTTCTTTACTGTAGCCTGGTGGTGTGTTAAATTAGCGAAAGAGAACTTCCCTCCGAGGCTGTAAGCAAAAAATATGTTCAAAAACCGACATGTGCAAAGTCTTTAATTTGTAAAACGATTGGAGTACGCGAAACTTCAACACGTGAAGGATTACTTGCTGGCTGGCCATAAAGAGTCTCATTTGTATTTCTAAGTTCAAGAGGCAAGACTGCTGTGGCTGTTCCCTACGTCAAAAGTTAGAGCCGCAGTATGCGAAACTGATTTTTAGTATTTATTCAAAATGGAAACGATTCAACGGACTCTCGCGACACTGCCATGACACGAGGAAAACCGTCTGCACGTTTCATTAAGTTACGAAAGCCTTGGCCACGCGTCGCGTAAACTGGTCGAAAAAGGTTTCTGTGCAGATGCCGCTAGAGATTCAGGTATATATAAAAAAGTTTATTTCATGGAACATTTCATTAATGACAATCATGGGTGCAACCATATCCTCCTTTATGCTCACCAATCCTGTTAGTTCGACGACTGAGCCAAGGAGTACTCGGTCGCAGATTTGGAGCGCGAGTATCGGGTAGCACATAGCATCAAAAAGCCATTTATTTGTGAACCTGGACGTCAGCGCACTGCTTTTGCAGCGGCATGAACACGAACACCCTTGTCGCTCGGGAGAAGTTTGTTTCGACGTCTCGCCCCAGCGGGGCGCCTGTCACGTGGCTCTCCTCTCATCCGTTGTCTGCCGCTCCACCTTTCCTATTTCGGCGGCCACTTCTGGTGGCGATCTGCCAGGCTTCGTCCGTTTATAGGAGGCTATGGTACAACGTAAGTAATTTGCACTAAATAAAGGATACGCGGAATGTAAATTTTTTCATATATTTTAGTTTTTATCCTAAAAGTCAGCAAGCCGGGTTTTAATCCGCTTTTGAATGGGTTCTACGTAGATTCATGTTTATCAGAAGTTATAAACACGAAATATGCTTAGCATGGGCACCCTCCTATATAAAATGCTTGTTATTCACAACGACATTTTGTTTTTACTGCTTTGAGAGGTGTGAGTCCCAATATTAAAGACGTCAGTACATAGATCTACCCTGCCACTTATTAGACAAGAATAAATATGCGACAATATTTACTTTGTTTTAAGACTCTTTATTATCTTGTCCACCAAAAAGGCAAGCGAAGAAAAGCGCTTGAAGTGTCAACATCGATTTCCCCTTTGTTTCGCTCGCACTAATCTTGACTGAAAATGTAGGATATGTTTGTACGTTTCGGCGGTGCACGCGTCGACGTGTTGATAACCAAGTTATGCTACGTTGTGAAGTTTAGCGTAACTTCTGCTCGACTCGAATTCTGTGAAAGCTGGATTAAGCGCCTGCAAATGAGATGCAACAACTAAGCCTCGTGTTTTTGATCTCTGTTTTCTGAGTGTGCTTATCGCGTGCACCGATAGCAGTCTGCAGCTATAGCACGGAGGGGAACAAGTCTTCTGTTTAAGCACGCACACCAAAATAGGAACTATTCAGAAATCTCAGTTGAAAGCAATATGGCAGATATTGAAATTTCTGACTATGGGGGTAAAAAGTGTCATTGACCGATCGCCCACTAACTCTTGTCCTGGCCCTGATGGTACATCCACAAAGTCATTAAAGCTAACCAAATCAATGTCTGGCCCTCTTCTGACCAGGCGACTTGAAATAATGCCGCGAGCGCAGCTGACCGATCAGGGAGCGCGCTCGTGGCCTAACGGTAATTGCGCGTGCCTTCCACGCGGAAAGCCAGGGTTTGATTCCAGGCGGCGGGGAGGCATTTTTGTTGACTCTAATGTAATGTTCTTGTGAATTCGAGAACAGTGTTGTTTTTCGTAGGTCCGAATGTTCTACGCGTCGAACCTTCTACGCCGATTATTCCAGAAGCCTACGCATGTACATAAGGAACTGCGCGTGGCGAACCAAGTTCAGTTTCGCCCCAGCGTTCGACTCTGCTGTCAGGTCGACTTCGACGCTCGTGACGCTCTGTTTTCTTCTGTTCTCATTTTTTTTTTTTGGGGGGGGGGGGGTGGCACAAGTTTGCTTTATTAAACGTTTAGTTTCTTCAGTTATTATTGCCTCATCACTTGTCATTCGCGACAATATGCCCATGTTGCTCCCATATTTAAGACGGGGGATACAAATTAATTTCACAGCTACAGACCCAATTCACTCACTTGTGTTTTATGTAAACTTCTGGAACATATTATATCGTCACAAATCCCGACCCACCTAACACCTAACTACCAATCAACTTCTTTGTATTAATTAGCACGATTTTTTCTTAAATGACCTTCATCATTCTGTTCACCTGTCCAGACATGTCAATGTCATATTTATCTACTTCACGAAAGCGTTTGATCGCGTAACTCATAACCGTTTGAAATATAACGCAAACTTAACTAAACTTATCCACATGTTTTTAAATGAATTAAAAACTTTTTGACTAACAGACGCCATTTGGTTGTGTTCGGCAAACGCCTTTACTAGTCTCTTTCCGTGACGTCAGGTGTCCAGCAAGGGTCTGTACTTCGTCCTGTGCTTTTTCTTATGTACACCCAATGATCTTCACTCTAACATCAGGTCTTGCACTCGTCTATTCGCGGATGATTGCGTAATCTACCGTCCCGTTATGGACCCTCACGAAAGTAAAATTTTACTAGATGACTTAGACACAGTTTTAAAATGGCGTGGCATGTGGCTGATGAAAGTAAATACACACAAACAAAAGCAATGACCTTCATCTCGAATCGACATCTCACCCCTCACACCTACTTCGTAGGTATTGACGCCGTTGAAAGTGTCTCATCTTTAAATATCATAGCGTTCATCTGTCATCGGACTTAACGTCGAACCTTCACATTGAACACATTGCTTATAAGGCATCGCAAACTCTCGGCTTTCTCAAACAAACACTGTTCCAACCAAACTCAGATACACAACTTCTTGCCCACACTTCCTTGTCACATCTCAACTTGATTATACATCAGTCATCTGGAACCCTCATTAAACATATCTGGCAAATATGATTGAATATATTAAAACAATTCTGCTAGATATATAGCTTGCGACTACTCCGATCCACAAGTGTAAGCAATATAAAACTTCGAATTAAGTTTTCACCTCTTCATACAGGAAGGCACCTCCCACGCTTATCATTTATTCATAAAA
The DNA here is from genome assembly GCA_037355805.1 of Ixodes ricinus. Taxonomy (NCBI): domain Eukaryota; kingdom Metazoa; phylum Arthropoda; class Arachnida; order Ixodida; family Ixodidae; genus Ixodes; species Ixodes ricinus. The sequence goes on along the minus strand of JAZHYW010010826.1, from coordinate 48,909 downwards.
TTTACTACAGTCCCTCGCCATTTTTAGAACCCTTTCCTACAACCCGCTTACCATATATCGTCCCGCTAGATCACCCTTTCAAAATTGACCGCCTTTTTGCAAGAACCAACATGCTTCAAAGTTCTCCAGTACTCCTGGATATATCCGACTTGAACGGACTCCCCAGAAAAATTTAATCCACCAGTGACCATCAGTTCTTTGTCTCCGCACTAAACATATGCAACCTTACATAGCCTTGTATCTCTGCAATATGTGTTGCTGTCAGTGTCTTAGATTCTGATGCACATGTTTTTATTTTTGCGCTATTTTTTATATCTTGTGTGTGAAGGCCAAACTTGCTCCAAATGCTTCCTACCTTCAATGTATGCTTCGTATATATTTTGTCTCTATTTGTTGCCACTTGGTACAATTGTAGGAATTTTTATATCACGTTCCCGTTATGTAGGGCCTGAAAGGGCCTCACGTTCAAAAATTATAAAATAAAAATAAAATTACACGGTTGTATGCCATGCGAGCTGTTACGATTTTGAAGGTCCACGAAGAAAAACGCCTTAGTCAGTGACAGGTTAAAAGTAAACGCTGGGGATTGCATCGCCTCCTTTTGAGCGTTGACTCTTCAAAAGTTGAAAAAGATGGAGGAGCTTCTGCTTCCTGTCACCGAATATAAAAAAACGCGCTTCATCTCAACACTGATAGTCATGCTCAGCAAATCGTAAGCCGAACATAAAAATTCACGCTTGCTTGCGTATTGTTTTTATAATTATGATGCAAGGAGCGCATTGCCTCTTCTCCTATGCCCATTTCACGTCGCAGCAAATCGATCACACTATATTCATTGCGATGCAACTGCAACACTACGAGTTTTATATAAGGGCTGTGACGAAGCACCACTTTTGAGGAAGGGAGTTTGAGTGTTGATCGGTTATGCACTTTTTTCGCGTCAATGAGGTGTTCTGCCGATTTGTACAGTCCCTCGAGGATCTCAATCCGGTCCCGTGTCATGGCGTCTTTAACCGTTATCAGCTATATCTTAACGACATCATCGAACGTTTTCTTCTCTACGCGACGGCCTTTCATAGGCTGACCTACACCAAATATTAGTTCTGAAAAGTCGAGTTTTTTCGGCCAAGGAAAGCGACATCTGTAAACGATTGTTTATCTGGAAAGTTATGCAATAACATATTTCTTTTCAATTGAGGATCGTTCCCAGACCAAACAGTTCCCTGAACCAACTTCTTACAAAAAACAAAAAAGACATTGTGTCTTGTTTTGCAGGGATTTTAATTTTTGGTTGTATTCCGCTTATCAAATGTTCGTTGGTTTGACCGGATTGATCCCGTTAGATGTCCTCGTCACATGCATGATGCTCTATAGAAAATTTAAGTCCCATAGGACGCCCTCATAGGTGAATTACATAGAGTAGGTTGGGAGAGCTGTACTTTAAATTTACTTAAAATATTATCGTGAAATATTTCACTGTAGGTATTGAAGAAAATATTCACAAATATCTGATAGCTTATTCTAAAGACCGGTCGTGATCTCGGCCAACACCACGCTGGCCGGACCGATAGCGAGGTCCAATTTTTTGTGTCGGGTCGAACGAAAAAAAAAAGAAAATTAAATGGAGTTGTTACTTTATTTCCGCGAGTCCACACTATCCGCAGTGGCCAGCCTGTAGCGAAGAACGTCAGCTGCCAGCTTATGCACGAAGGTTGCTTCGATATGATACTGGCATCGCGCTGACGGCATGATGGCATGCACTGTGTCCGAGTGGAAATCCACCACGTCAGTCATTTCCGCTTCTGTCACACTCGACATCACCTTCCTCACCCATCCCGACAAGAATGTGAAAAGACCCTCGTGCATTAGCCTTTCCTTGTCCTTTTTTCTGCTAGTGCTCGTACACTCGGGACCATATTCGGAACACAACTGAGTCCACTTTGTAAGGAGCGAGCCTGCCCAACACAATCAAATCGACGAGCAGTTCCAATGCAGTCTAAAAAAAGTCGGTTGTCATAGATTCCCCAGCGCAGACTTCAATATTTCTCCAGCAAGTGTGTTCACCCACGCAACTAGTTAGACATCCGTTCGCAAACATATCCACGGATCTATCTTGAAAATATAAATATTGGAGAGCGTCAGTTGCCTGGTGCTCACGACACCTTGCATACATGTCACCAGATTTAAGGTCGCCGATTCGATTAGCCGTGCGACTCGTGACATATTGTGGGCACATCAACAACTATTTCAAACTTGACACGGCGACATCCAGCGGCAGGTCCGGACACTTTCCCAGGAGGACATCTCAAGTGCCACCTTCTAGAAGTATCATCAACTGTAATCTCAAAACGACATAGCGTCATAAAGCGGCAAGTCCCCGCACTTCCCACAGTTGCATTCGAACAGAAAGCACGACAGACAGTTGCATCCGCGTCGGAGAGGTACGGAGTCGGACTACTGTACGAAAGCTCGCTAAATCGACGCCAGCCAAAAGATATGAGCAAATTGTATTTACAAAACAAAAAATCGCAGATATTACGCGTTATGACGTCAGAAACTTTCGCGCCTAGTAATGGGTCCATATATTGTCCTACTATCAACAGACGATCTACCATAGTACGATGATGGTTCATCGGTCGATCGTCAGTTTGCTGATCGATTATAGAATATTTTTTTATATATTACAATAGGATATGACATTCGTAGCGTATTTGTAAAATGTAGAAGCGCTAGCGTATTTGTAAAATGCAGAAACAAAACTCGTTAGCAGCGGAGCGCGCTCAAAGATTGGTAGATTTCTTAAATGGTCACTTCTACGTCACACCTAGCAACGCGCGGCCAGTTAGATATCGGAATAGATAAGTTGGATGTCGGAAACTAAATATCTGAATAGGTAGGACATCGCAAGCGTAAATATTTGCAACGTGATCTCAATGTAAATGTATGTTTTATATTGATTGATTATTGGGCTGATCAGGTAATGTATACTACTAGTACCAAGACCCTGCACCATGACTTTAGTTGCAATGATACTGTTGCTGCGAGAATAATAAAACTGAAACATTTTGCTTCACCTATTGAAACGACTGTTTAGCCCCGTCTAAGAAGTTTTTGGATATCGCCACCCCAAGGGCTACAAAACCCAACCTACAGACCATCAATATATTTGTATTTCAAAGAACTGATAATTAGCCTATGAATGGCCCTCAAATGTAAAGGTGTGAATAGTGTATCTGCTGAGAAACATTAAAAAAAATATTATTTTAAATTCCTTCCCGAATTAAAGACGTAGATGAGTAAATTGTCCACTCCTTGCATTTCTGGGTGACTTAAATATTGAAGGGGTGTTTGACTTTCTCTCACTCTGCTGGAGTGTCGATTGTCGCAATCCGTCGGCACATAAACCGACACTTCAATTTTGTTTTGAAATAGCTTTATTTAATACAGTTCTTAATATTAATTTTTAATGCTTGTAGAATAGGATAAAAAAACATGTCACGGTGTGATTTTGGTATGTGATGCGAAGGATAACCCAACGTTTTAATGCTTCTACTATTTCTGTTTTGGAATCTAAAAGATTAGGCGGCGTTAAAAGTAACCTCCACCTAGCATTTCGGGACTTCGTCAACGTCCTCAGTTTTCACAACACCCCATGTCTAAGCAGTGCTCTGCAGAAATGAAGAGATATCTGACGGTCGAGTCATAGTGAGAGAGGCGTGATGAGCCTTATATCTCAAATTCAGCAAGTTGCTGCGTTTACTGTCATCTGATAAAACATAATGGATGAAGGTCACTATTATTAATAGGTAGAGACCCGCATGTTCCGACACCCGTACCTTTTCGAAACGGTACTTACCTACTATGTACTCCAAAAGAAAACAAAAAAACGAAGGGAAGTTTATTTTTGAAGGGGGGGGGGGGGGGGGGCGCTTGACAGTCCCGAAACCGATAACTTTAAACATGAAAGTTATCGGTTTTGGGTTTAGTCAACTTTTAAATAGAAAGGTAGCGGGGAATTTTTAGTGAACAATGCTGTTCCTGGTAGTGAAGGACCGCTTCTGCCTAATCCACCGTCACGAAGTGAGCTCTTCGACAAAAAGCATATCCTCCACAAACTTACGCAGGAGAACGAACACGAAAATGGTTAGTCCAATGACGAGACTCAGCAGTACCAGGAGCATGAACGCCATCGCCGCTTTTTTAGCACTGAAATATATAAAATGAAGTGGCATGTCAAGCATAGCGTTGCCGGCATTGCACATATCTACGTTTCTTCGTAGCTGCCCCTTATTACCATACATGTCACGAGGGAACGTTCCGCCGCTCTTGCGCTTCTATAGTGTGGTTTACCTTAAGTCGGACCGGAGGCGACACCGTGATTCAATTGAGCCAATCAAAGATCGCAAGAAGTGCATCACCACGAAGTTTGTTCTTTTGTGTTTTTTATTACAAGCAACTACCTCTTGATCACTTCCCGCTCCACTACTGCCTGCTGCTTCAACAGGAACTGTACAGAAACCACTGTGTGGAAAAAAGGCAGCTGCAACTTTTCTGCGATCGCCGCTGGGTCACGTGAAACCGCGGTCTAGAGCAATGCTTTTGCGTGCCCTGGGCCTCGCGCCGGTCTCGCTCTTTCATTTCCGGGCACCATGACCGCTATTTAGCGCGACCTTTCTCCGTACCAGTCACTCCGGCCACCTAGGCAATTCAGTTCCCATCGGCGAAAAGAAGCAGCCACCAAGCGGATTGAAAAATAAAATAGAGCGGCCCTGCACAAACTAAGCTGTTCACGCAAAAAACAAAAAGCGCGAATAACGGCGCATTCGCTGATCGTGATAGATTTAGTCGTTGTCTGGACGATTTGATAGCATAAGACGTCGGCTCCAGTCGGACATGAAGTGTAGCGACTAGACGTTTTTGGCTTACATCTCATGACGCGCGATTACCTTCCATTGCACCAGTGTTGCGGTAATCGGATTTAAAAAAAAATGCGGCTTTGTTGTGGAAGCCAGGGTTGTATCTAGCTGATATCAGTAGACACTGTGTCGCAAGCTTGCGCAATGTCCTAGTACACCTAGTGTGAGGCATGCGCAAAATTCTTTCCTCGTCAGTTATGGCCAGTTGCTCGGTCCCGTGCATTAAGACGATGTAAATGCCTCTTAATGGTTGTATCGGCCGGTCGCGGCGAGCGGACGCTCGTTTGGAGTTCCACCCCATGCGTGGGAACTATATTCTAGTGCAGCTGGGTATCCGGATCAAGGGGGACTTTCAGTGCACACTTCCTTGCGCCCCTTGTCCGTCCCGCTTCCGAAGTCTATCTAGGGAGTAAAAAAGACGCCGGAGACACCACCATGACGCAACCAGGAACGACGCCTCGACCGTTTTCTGGATTCATCTACGCCGGCTGCCGTTTGTTTCGCGTTCGTGGATTTCGCTTACCATGCCACTGACAGTGTCATTTGTGCGTGTAGAGTACCTGCGGGGATTTAATAGTTTAACTACCCTACATCTTAACTACCCATATCCAATACCTCGGGGAACTGTGAGTACCTCGTGTGTCATGCTATATATCGAGCCTTAAAACCTTCTTACCATAAACCCACACGGATTCAGAAAGAATTATCATGCGAAACACATCTCCTCAAATATGTTGATAACATTCATTCTAATTTGGAACATAAACAACACACTGACGCTATCTTCCTTGAATCTTCGATGGCCTTCGACTGAGTGCCTCATAACCGCCTTATAATAAAACTTCCCCAGCTTAAAATAGACCACTTCATCATCACTTAGATTTTTAATGTATTTCTGAAAGCTGTAATTATACCGCTGTTAATAAGGCTGTATAATCCAAAGTAAGCGTTTCATCTGGTTTTCCTCAAGGAAGCCTGCAGGACTTCTTTTTTTTCGGATGTAGCACGATTGCAATAAATGCAGAATCCCTGTCGCAAAAGCCCAGCGTCTTCAGCCCCACATCTTGAAAACCCCGCATCCAATTACCCCTTCCCCTATTCCCCGCGTGCCAAAAGCCCCGTCGTCACTGTCCCCGTCCCACCCTCTTGGTGCTTCAACTAGCATTGTTCCGTGCCTTAACCTAATCTGTTGAGGATGTACAGCGGGTCTTTTAAGCAAAAAAGGTACAAAATAAGGCTAACTTCAACTGCCAAGAAACTTATTGTGATGTGCATTTGGCCAATTGCATAAATCTGCATCATCACATTTGTAGGAATTCGCGTACCGCCGCCGATACGCCGTTCCCCACGTGGTCCGTCAACAACCCGAGTCCAGCCTGGTTCTTTCACGGGAGCGGGATTCCGCTCCCCGTTTATTGGTACATAAAAACACAACGCTACAAAACACTCAATCTATACTACAAACACACGCGACATTACTCAAATATTTACAAACGTACGTTAAGCCCAAAGCTTAACACAAAGAGGGCCCCTAGGCCTCGTGTCCCGCTATTGCCCGAGAGCAGTTGCCTCCACTTGCCTATCTTGAGCGCCGGCCGGAATCCTAAGAGACTCTTGCCTCCCGGTTACCCGACAATATCGACCGATGGGCGAGGAGGTTTCTCCTCGCCCGCCATGGGGCGCCTGCAGCGCCATCCAGTGGCTAGGAGAGAAAGCGGCACGTCGGGAGCCAAATTCGAGATCCCGATCGACCCCGCGGCGACACGACCATGTGATCGTGTCTGAGGCGAGGCAACTGCTTAGTTGCTCCGCAGCACCTTTGCCAGGTTGGTTTGATGGGCGCCCTCGCGAATGCACGGTGCGCCATACATTTCATCTTTAATCGTGCAGGCAAAAAGGATCGAATATTTAATTTTGCTGGAAAAAATATATCTTATGGCGTCGTCTCTAAAAACAGAGTAGCCACACACCGCAAGTTCCTCGGATTTTTCGTTCTCGACTTACGAATTTTAACAGAGGCCGCGGCGGATAGCAGTGTTTTTCACATCCGTCGTGGGTCGGATGTTTCGCTCGATCTCCCGCCCTGGATTTTCAGTCCACATTATATGAACTTTTTTCAAACACTCTGTGAGCACTTCTAAAACGCTCTTATACCATGAAATAATTTTAGGTGTTTTGCATTTTTTCTGTAAAAATGTCAAAATCACCCCTCGGTCAATTGTTGACGATATTTGACAATTAAACACTGGCGATCTACTTGCGTTACATCATTATTTTTATGTCTACTGAGAGCCCGAAACACGCTCTTTAGATATATTGTAATATGACTCAGATGTATGAAATATCCTTTGCGGGACGTTTACGTTAATGTTATGCGAAAACCAAAAAACAATACAAATTTTAAAATCGATTTTTTTTAATTTTTAGTTACAATGTAGATAAGATAGTTGTCTACTCGAAAATCAAGTCGAGAAGTGTGTATTTTGTTTGTATGTTCTATATTTAAGCCTCAATATCGGAAAAAGACGTCTTCGTTTTGCAAGACATAAGTCAGACATAGCGACCCGTGCGTTTCTATAAATTGTGAAAACGTTTTCTTGAACTTTGTCTGGAATTCGTAATCAATTATAAACGTATTTTGTGGTATTTATTAATTATTTATGTTTTGATAAGAGCGGGGAACCACGATAAATATATCTAACCAAATCAGCAGGCCAGCAGACATTCAATATCCAAGAGGCGCAGACGTTGTATTGTTTCGATTTATAAACCTTTCACTGTAAACTAGCATGACCAGCTATTAGCTGTCCTATTACTAAGACATAGAAAGTCACCATATTATTGATATATAATATACAATTCTTTCCAAAACCAAACGCTAGGGTTTGTTCACCGCACATCGAACAGATCACCAGGGAATGGCATTTCACTTCCGTAATACAAAAAAGTGAAGATACAGAAACGATCCAAAACACACGGTTAAATTTTCATGGAGAGGGTATGGAATAAAAATAAATTAATTAAAATAATATGACCCAACACCGATCTATAACGAAAATTGCGTCTAAAAAAAAGATTTAGGTTTGAGCTGTGGCAACGCGATAGGTCCACGCCTGGTGGAGAGTTAGACAAAGAAGTCGACGACACGTAAAGGAAAAAAAAAATAATAAAGACGGAAAGATCAGCCGCACATGGCAAGAACAAAAAACCAACTCCTCCGGTGCTTCCTAAACGGGACACAACCAAATGCGTGCGAACACGCTCTCTACAGCATCGTCAGGCCGCTACGCCATGGCGAAATAAACGCAACAACTAAACAATGCTAACAAACAATTAGTAAGAAAACATTAAAAAAAACGTTCAGCAAAACCGCATCCGAGAAACAGTTCAGCGGGGCGAAGAAACACACACGAAATAAAATAAAAAAGTCTTAACTGACCGACGCCGACTCCAGTCCCACGACACTGAAGCCTGGCAGGATGACGGCGTCCAGATGATGCTCGAATCTGTTCTTCACTCTATTACACACATCCACGACGGCTGTGTGGAACAGTGGCTCTGAGGAACAAAGCGAAGAAAAGATTCGAGCAGCGATACGCGAGAAGGTAACCGAGACGTAACATGCCTCGAGCTTCATATCGGGAGAGGAGCTTTCAAGGTAGTTACTGCACTTACTCAAACTTTTGCTTTCCCCTTCCCTTTTTCAAAAGAACACGTCAGCCGGCGCTAACTTTTCATCTCGGGAGAAGGCCACTCTTCACAAACGGTTATAGTTGACAAGGAGGCTGACTTCGACCCAACTAGTCTCCGGGCAGAATAAACACAAGTATATTTACCAACACGCTCGTTTTTAATGTCAGTCTCCGGGCTTTGCTGTTTCAGAAAGAGATAACCCTTCGGTGCTATCGGATCTCCGTGGACAGAGATAGAGCACGGCCGTAGGCAGCGCGCTCGTGGCCTAACGGTTATCGCGCTTGCCTACTTGATCAGCTGCGCGCGCGGCAATAGGGCCCTCGAAGCTTGGGCAAATACGCGTTATCGTTTCACGCGTGCACGGATGGCTGGTTTCAAAATTTCCCCACACCCCTAACGAAAACGGCCCATCTTCGTGTGTGCGTCTGCGGGATTTTTGTCCCGCGCCGCCGGTTTTAGCACGCACGCGGCGTTGTTTTGGCCGGCAGAACTGTTGTTGACCGTCGATATTGTAAGGACGTGGTGTCCTCATCCTTTCAGGCAAACGCTTCCTTTGCTTTCCCTTCTGCAATACTCTGACTGACAGACTCCTCCTGGGTGGCCGTCACTGTTCGCCGCGTCAACGACACATTCGTACCATTTCACTCCTCGTGACACAAGGGTGCGCTGCTCGCTTTACTGTCACGAGCCGTCCTATCTAACGCAACGAGCGCGAAAGGTCGTGGTCATCTGCTGGTTCCGAAAGGGCGGGACATTTATATAGGCCAATGATGGCCCCGAATGAATACGACGCCTGCCGATTTCTACACATTAAAAATTTACGACGCCTGCTGGTCTGTTAAGAAGTGTTGCTTTTTCTTTTGAACTCCTCCAATGTAGCTTGCCACCTATAATAAAATTCAAATAATCAATAAATATAACAGGATGGAACTACTGTATTTTATTTTTATGTGGGAACGTTGAAAAAAGGCTAAAAATATTTCCAAGTTTGTGAAGACGCGCAATTCATAAGTCCATTTCGAGCCGTAAAAACACGTTTTTGTACGATATTGATGCTTAAATATAAAACATACAAACAAAATACACACTTTCGCGACTTGATTTTCGTGTAGGCATCGATCATATCTACATTTTAACAAAAAAAAAAAAAGTTTTTTTTTAGAAAATTGATTTTATATATGGTACTTTTTGGTTTCCGCATAACATTAACGTAAACGTCCCGCAATAGATATTTTATACAGCCCAGTCATTTTATAATACATATAAAGAGGGTGTTTTGGGCTCTCCGTGGATCTAAAAAATATTATATTATAACCCAAGTAGATCGTCAGTATTTAATTGTCAAATTTCGTCAACATTTGACCAAGGGGGCGTATTTGACATTTTGAAAGAAAAAAGCAACACGCCTAAAATTATTTCATGGTACTAGAGCGTTTTAAATGTGCTTACAGAGCGCTTGAAAAAAGTTAATATAATGTGGACTAAAAATCCACGGCGGGAGGTCGAGCGAAACATCCGACACATGACGGATGTGAAAAACACTGCTTTCCGCCGCGGCTTCTTTTAAAATTCGTAAGTCGAGAACAAAAAAATCCGACGAACTTGCGGTTCGTGGCGACTACGTTTTTAAAGACGACGCCATAACATATATTTTTTTCAGCGAAATTAAAATTTGACCCTTTTTTGCCTGCACCATTTGAGATGAAAACACCCATATATATGTGTGTGTGCGTGGATGGATGTGTTTAGAACAACATAAGAAGAATGGAACTAGTGTTTGGAGCTGTGATATTTATGGCGCCTTCAGCTGCGGATAGCCATTTTGACAGAACCCACTTCGTTGGAACTGTGAATCCGCGAGTGCTTCAAAGTCGACAAAAGCTTGAAGTCAAAGATTACTAAAAAAAAAACTAACTTTAAATGTTTTATTAGTGACTGACATTTTTTGTTCTCACTTCTAACGCCACAAGACGTGGATGTCTATAGCCCACGCCTGAAGAACCGGAAGCGTTGTCTAGTTATTCTTTACTTGAATTCTGGGTGCGGCATGACAACGTTACACAAGCTTGCGTTGCACAGCTACTGTCTCTTTGTTAAAAGCACAATTCTCCGCCATCACGTTGAGCACCCGGCCACCTGACACGGGGGAATCCCGTCATAATAATAATAATAATAATAAAAATAATAATATTAATAAAGTAATAATAATAATAATAATAATAATAATAATAATAATAATAATATTAATAATAATAATAATAATAATAATAATAATAATAATAATAATAATAATAATAAAAATAATATTAACAGCTTTATTTACCATATAAATATGATGGGAGCTGAGGAAAAAGCTGTCTAATCAGCTTGACTGGTCCTCAACTCCCTCACAGCTACACAGCGGTTGTAAAAGCATACACAATAAATGATATAAAGTTAAAAAAAACAATGAAGGCAAAGAGCAAACAAAGCACACCTGCGAGATAATCAGTGTAATGAGATAACTACTTTGATAGAAAACAAATCTCCTAATATCAAAGCAAAGAGCAAGCAAAAAGGAAAAACACGTACGAGGGAGTCAATGTAATCACATATTTACTTTGATAGAAAATGTCTCCTTATATCGCACATGCTACAGCTTTCTATTTCGAAATTAGACCCGATCATTTTGTTTCAGAAACGTTGGCAGTGTTTTTTAATCATCTTTAAACCATAGTCAGTACGAGATGCATCTACTACCCAGAAATCGGAATGGCGAGTGCAATATGTTATAGGTTTGTTTTTCTGAGGATGCTAAGCTTATCAAAAAGCTGTTTACATCTCTATATTCCTGTTTATATATTACATACAGGCTAAAATCATAGTATTGAAATACATTCAGAACACCCCAGCTCAACAAGAATTTCGTTAGTATAAAAATTATATGGCACGTTGCATATGATCCTTAGCACCTTTTCTGCAGTAAAATAGTTTTTGCAGATTAGGTTTTATGGTGGTACCCCGGACTAGATGTCAATAGTTCAGGTGAGATAAAAAAAAACAGCAGAACCCATCCTTTGGGAATGATTATCTACGTTAATGCGAATAGCATCAAACGGTGCGGAGTTATGCGCGTTCGTCAGGTGGACCGGCACACTCTAGATACGCCAGCCCACTCTTAAGGCGATTCTAAATTTGTTGACCACTTTCACAGCCCTGCGCACGATCTCCGCAGCCCAGCACGTGCGTTTGTGTCACTTAGGAAGGCGAGGCAAAGCACGCGCCATACGCACTGGAACACTCAAAACGGTACCGACCAGACTTTCTGGCGTCTCAGCTAGTCTCAACCAACGGTACTCTAAACGGTTGTTTATATCTTCACCATACGACGCGCCTTACAGCGCTGTCACAGCTACCGGTGCGCGCGCGTTCCATGCACGAGGGCTCATTCCGCTCTCGTGAGGGTGAATGCACGGCCGCTACATCACCCTCTCCCGAGCGCAGGGAGAGGGTGCGCTCAGGGGCAGTGCTAAGCCTCACGAGGCGGAATGAGCCCTCGTGCATGGAACGCGCGCGATAGTAAAGATATAAACAGGTGTTTAGAGTGCCTTGAATGACTGCCTTCATAGCTCTGTGGTTAGCGCGTCTGCCTGCTGATCAAAGGGCCAACGGTTCGAATCCCGCCGTCGCCGGTCTTTTTATTTATTTATCGACCCGCGGCGTAAGAGGTTAGATAGCCAGATAGATATATAGATAGATAGATAGATAGATACATAGACGAAAAGTGCGTGAAGTATCCAAGAATGCTATTCGCATTAATAATGAGTTTGATAATATCAGCTTAACTCCAATTGGAAGAATATAACGATATCTATGTAACATACCAGTTATTCTGGCAAGTTTAGATATTAAATAGTCCACATGTTCGGTCCAAGACACGCGCTTTGAGAAAAATTACCCCCAAAATTTTAAATGTGTTTACTATTTCGATTGGAGACTAGTCTAAGAAAACGTCGCTCGTTAGGATGATATTCCTATTTCTGGAGCTGAAAAAGTTCGCGTTAGTTTCTTTCTTATTGTTTATGATAAGATTATTCGAACTAGCCCATGTTTCTTGACTTTTTATGGTTTTATTAGCAACACCGAAAATTTCATTGCAATTTTTAGCTGAAAAAAGGGGCCGGTGTCATCAGCGTAAATGATTAATTTTACGTTTTCTGCTATGTCAATGATATCATTGATGTATATATTAAACAGTATTGTCCCCAGTGTACTGCCTTGTGGTACTGCAGATTTAATTTATTTTGTATCATATAAGTGACCGCTAATATAAACGAATTGTTGGCTACTTTCTAAGTATGACTTAATGAGGAGTGCTGCATTTGCTCTGATATCATAAAACTCAAGTATTCGAATGAGTAACCCGTGGTTAATAAAATCGAATGGTTTTGCAAAGTCAATGAAAATGCCAATGACTACATTATTCCTATCTTCTATGTTGCGTGAAATATATTTTTTCTGGTTCAGTGAAGCTACTTTCGTCGAAAATTTCTTTGTAAACCCGAACTGGGATTTTGTAATGATGTTATGCTTTTCTATAAAAAGTAAGACGATTATGTAATATTTTTTCATAAACCTTTTTTCCAGTTTCAGGAACATGGGCTTCTGAAACTGGAATTTTGAAAGTGAGACAAAAAGGCCGGGCGCATGACGCGGGGCATTTGACACGGGGCTTTTTACATCGGGGGCTTTCGTGCACCACGCTTTTTTTTCATCTACAGAAACGACCTCCGTTTCTTTGTTTCTTCCACAATCCGCCATTTCGCAGACGACTTTGTATCAACCGTGCTATCGCGTGCACTAATCACTAACTCATCCCTTTAATCTGACTTTTCATCAGTTGAAAAATGGTATGATAACTGGAACATGTCACTTAACCTAGATTAACGCAAAGTACTAATCTTTTCTCACCTTTTGTAATTTTCTTCTAACTACAGCGTTAACTATATTATACTCGGTTCATCCTCACCTTATATCTACCTTGTTGTCCATATAACGACGGATACAACATGGAACACGCACGTCAATCAGATTCTTGCTGAAGCGAACAACACACTCGGTTTTCTGCGACGGAATTGAAGACTCGCACCCTCTAAGTTAGAACAAATGACATATCTAACATTAGTACGCCCAGAATTAGAATATGCTGCATATATACGGTCTCCGTGGAAAACTTACCTGAATGATGAACTAGAAAGTGTACAAAAAAGAGCGTTAAATTGTGTATAGTATGATTACTCTTTTTAAATTAGCGTGTTTGAACTGCGAATACGAAAAAAACAACTATCTGAACTCACTTTAAAGCTGAAAATATTTCCTTTGACACTGTTTTACAAGACTTTCCACCATAACCCAACAATTGGAAAGAAACTATTCACTCCTCTCACGGCATTTTTAGAGATTAGGTAACAGCCTGCTAAATAAAACCTATACCTGCGTCAAAAACTTCTTACGCTAACTCTTCCACACCTTTCAGAATAATTGAATGGAACACGTTTGGAAATTTGCAACTTACGTGTCCTCTGAAAAAAGAGTAGAAATACAGTCCTATTTATCATAAAATGTTAAAAGTTTTGCCTTGATCTCCAATAAACTGACGATTTTAAAACTTACCCTCTTCTCCAACTTCTATATCGATGGATGAGACTTCATCTTCGAGGTCCTCTAAGTAAACAGGAGAATGCTGAAGCCCTTGATACTCTACACAGTCTATCACATGAACAAACAATGTTTCGCTCCGCTTTCTTTAGTGATATATTATTTTTCTACACTTAATATTATTTTCGTCGTCGCTTTAGACTAAGACGTAAAGTATATAGTTCATTACACCACCCCTGTTCCCCACAGCACTACCAATTATTTTTAAATATTGTACATTGCTTGAATAATTTTTTAGAACTATAGATTTCTATTGGTACACAACCTAGTTCCCATGAAAGGTATGGATTTACCTACCCCGGCCTAACCTCCTTCTCTGCTTGTGCTGGGTGCACAAGAGAAAGGCCTTGGATGAGAGTGCAAACAACGTAGGGAAGCGCTTTACTTCATATCGCGAAAGATGAAAAGGTGTTGCACCCTACGGAACAGAGGGAGATATATTGTTCTGCAACTCTCGCCCTTCCTTCTCCTATATAATTGCGCAGAAACAAAGGCTTTATAGATAAAAAAACAACTGCGTATTAGTCGAATATTCAGGTAGGCATGGAACTGTTTCAGAGCCTGGTACGCTCGTCAGCATGTCAGCAACTTATGCTAAGCACCCAAAATAAATACAGGCAAGAAGAAAATGTTGCGTACATTAACAATCACACCAGCGACATATCACATTGCACATCATTCCGGAAGCAAGTGCTTCGCTAACAAGAAAAACATCAAGCATTCTGACGACATTTTTGCTTTTACCTCCAGTGTATCATCCAATAAGTTGTATCACCATCGAGTTACGCTAGCCGACTTCAAAGACAGCTATTGTCTTGAAATAGAGCAGACCATTTTACTATGGATAATGTATCACCTAATTAGGTATAAACTTTGTTTGAAGATTATACACAGGAAAGGAAATAAAGGGGTGATCGTTTTGTCTTTGGATCCTTAGCGATTTTCAAATGAAAGCACGGAAACTTGTAAACCGTTTCAGAAGTGCGCTGATTTTCTAGCTCCTCCGCCTGATATAGCATTTCCTTAGTCTTTGGTCACGTATTATGAGCACAGTTTGGAATGAAGGTTGCGTGAGCGCTCGGTGTGAATATGGCCTAGCTCGTACTGAAAGCGAGTGCTGAATCAGCGTTCCGCGAATACTTGGATTTGCGCAGCATACTCCCGTAACGCTTTGCCCGTGATGTCACATTCGTGATTTGAAATACCTCCACAGATCTCCCCTTACCCCCAAAAACTTAACGCATATTTCCACCCATTCAAGGGCCTACGCTTTTGACTACGTAAACCATGCGAATAAATAATTTACATTCTTCTTTCCTTAAATTTACCATGAAGTGGGCACTGGGGTCTAAATCTCAATGGCTCACATTGGGCGGTGTAATGCAAGAACAGTCGCCGTAAATATAGTTACTGTAAATTTGATATTCGCGGGAACGGTGGTTTTGTCTTGATATTTTCACTTGATCGGTAAGCTACGATAAGGCATCTTTTTTGAACCTAGTGTGTTGCGAGTCTAGTAAGGTGAATGAAATGAATTAATATTTCTCAGATAAAACCTGGCTCCTCAGGACGCCATATTAAAAAGAGATATAAGACGCAATACACGTAGAAGAGTATTGCTCGCCATTACAAGTGTTTGTGCGTGGAATGGCCGCGATCACGGAATGCATTCAGTGTTTTATATCACAGGGATTTGGGTGGAATCACTTGAAATGTTTCTACTAGGTTAGCTTCATTGTGCCCATACATTCCCTCGTAGACTTACAAATAAAGGTTGTTGAGTTTGCTTACCTGACCGATATTTAAAATGAACAGAAGGTAAGGGCGCAAGTGAGCTTGTGTATATCAAACATTTTTTATGAAAAACCCGAGACTGAGGTATTGACACACGACGACGAGGAAGAGAAGTAGAACGTCTGAAACACAGCTTAACCTTTATTGAGGACAAAACCCTGCATGAATGGTTGAAAAAACAAGGAAGGCAATGGAACCCTTTTCACATCACCTCTCTCAACAAAAGATACGACACCGGACATTTAACAATGGAGTCAAACCAACAAACCATGGCACGGCACCAAGAATGGCACATCAAGCAAAATAAAAAAAAAAAACACCGGGAAAACTAGAAACTGCATTGGACCCTTTAGTGATAGATTCAGCTCACAAAGGGAAGAAAAATAAACGTAACAAAAACTAAATAAAAAAAACTTTTTTCTACGTTAAAAATATTACTGGAGATTAAGAAACTGCTTTCATTTCGCTTCTAAAGACAAAGAGGGCTTGTAAGTTGTTTTCTGCATTCTCAAGCCTGATTATCGCGATTCACACTTTCAGCAGGCGCTTGTGGTTGTTTCTTTCTGTTACAGTTCTGGTTGTCGAGTTCCGTAAAGGTTCGCAATTTTTAAATCACTAAATATACTTGGATAGCTCGAAATATAGATCATTGTTCTTGACACATCGTTTATGTTCGCCTAGTCTATCATTAAGACAACACTTCGTTTGACCTATATCGCACAAGCAAAAATCTAATAGGATCTTGGAGACTGCGCCTGAAAAAAAAATGTAACACAATTTCCCCTGTGTCTTTTTAAGCAACCTTTCTGGGCGGAAGCGAAAGGAGTCAACCTTTCAAACTGCTATCTGTGTTAAACGCCATGCGTAAACAAAACTAATCAGCGATTGATTTCAGGTTGTGGGAAATATTATGGAAGAACGGTATGACTACAAACTTTTTGTGCTCGGGCATTTTCTTTTTTTTTGCCTTTTGCAACAATGTACAAAAGCTCCTAGGAAATAAATCAGTTAGGATATTTTGCATCATTAAGCCAGGAAAACACAACCTGAATTGACTTCAAAATGAAGTGCCAACATAACTTTTAAACCGGGTTGTTAATCGTGTTACGAACCAATCCTGCCTTGACATGCTTTGAATGGAAACTGTCAAAGGGTCCAGCGCATTTGTAGTTTTCCCGGCGTTTTTTTTTGTGTTTGGTGTATCATTCTTGGTGCCGTCAGATGGTTTGTTGGTTTGAAACCATTGTTAGCGCTCCGGTGTCGTATCTTTTGTTGAGAGAGGGGACGTGAAGAAGGATTCCCCTTCCTTCCTTCTACTCAACCCTATATAAAGTGTTTTGTCCTCAATAAAAGTTTAGCTGTGTTTGAGACGTTCTCCTTCTCTTCCTTGTCGGCCTATATCAATACCTGTCTCGGGTTTTTCATAAAACATATTTATCATCTTTATTATTTAAGAGAAGAGTAAAACAAATTAGCAAAACATTAATTTAAAAATACAATCTTAATTTTCATATACTTTGTGAGTTTCATTCGAGATCCATGCTAATATTATTCCATGATCAATAAGTCAATATTATGAATTCCCAAAAGCACATCCTTGATATATATTTACGACTAAAGTGTAAAAAACCAGGTTGTATGATTTTTCGCAATTATGTGGCACATAAATATAGTAGTCGACTGTTGTCTTAATAAGGTACTAACATCGTAGTGCTTGGCGTCTCTAAAACAATTTTCTTAAAATAAGCAAGCGCTTCAGCAGTAACGCCTAACGCAATTTTGGATTCCTTCATGGTGGCAAACCCAAGCGTTGGCTTTGTTATTTCACGTCTATAAACATTATCTCAACCACGTGATCGTGCTCTATTCCTACGCTTCCTCAAAACTCTTGTCACACATATGGGTGCCTCGGCTGCGTTATGACGAATTTCATATCTCTCTTCTTTTGCGTTGTCAGTGGGAGAGGGGTATTTAAATTTGATTGTGGCTCTTTCGAGAATCCTAGCCTAACGTTTCGAAGTAAACTTCTTTTTTGAAGCCATCCTAAAGAAGAAAAGTTTTACTTTCATCATAATTAGACAATGCCACTGCAGAGAAACCCCAATCGAGCTCTAATGTATAGTTATGTGCGTTGCACTTACGTATATTTTATTTTTATTTCATTCCATTTTTTTAGGGCAGGAAGGCAAAATACAATGAGAAAACATGTCTGATATCCACTTTGACATTCACAAAATTATCCATAATTATTATTTAATCTACATAGATGATGTCACGTGGTTACTAGCATAGTCACGGTTCATCATGACGTCATATAGCAGCACAGTGTTACTTGAGTGTGATTTTACATGAGAACCAGACGTATGTGTGTCCCCCAACTTTAATAGATCAGCTCAGTTACGGGACTGCTCGTTGACGTTGCCTCAACTAGTAGTGACTTCGCGGCCTGTCTGGCGTCATTCTGCGCGCTAAAGATTTCTGGATGGCTCCTCTTCTTTCTGTAACAAGTTATCAAAGCCACCGCGCTCACGTTCAACTATATCTTATATTATCAACAGTGTATTTTTGAAACGAATTTGTTTTGAAGCACCACGTCTAGGTTGTGTTTCACCGTCCTCTATAGGACACGCAGTTTTTGAAAGAAAAAAAATAGGTCACGTTTTAAACTACCGGAGGCGGACTGAAGTGAGTGTTTAGGTACGCCGCTCCCCTCTCTCCGGGAGTTCTGCAGATGAGCTAATCTAGTAATGTTTGGGATCTCGTAAGGCTACATTGCACCGTGTCGTCACAAGACATCACGGTGTCTCGTGGCAATTTGAAGGACAGACGCCTACACCATTTGAAGTGGGAGAAATATATAGCAGCTGTAAAAAAAAATACTTTTTTTTGCGGCGAAGTAATTGAAATAGAGCAACTGTTTAAGGTAAAAGAGTAACAAATGAAAAAAACATTGATATTTATTCCTTAAGCTTAAGTAAGTAACAATAGAGTAACTATTTAAAGTAACAGAGAAGCAAATAATGTAACAGCCTCCGTAATCTTCAACTTGCTATGATTCATGAAACGGTATTCGAGGAGTTATGTTTTAAAAATGTTTAGGCGTCATTTTGTGGAGTGAAGAACATTTCTTTTTCCGAATACCCCGCTAGATTGAGCGGGAAAACTGGGTGCCGCCATCACGTGGTGCCAGTTATTTCGGTAATTTAGGCGGGGAACTAAATAATTGTATTACACGTGATGCCAATATTTCTGCTAGAATTAGTGGGGAGCTAGTATTGATGTACGAGTTTTGTGTCGTCTGGTCAAGTGACGTCAATTTCCAGCAATATATTGCTGGAGAACAATTAGGTCGAGGCAAGTCTCTTCCAACTGATTTAGCGATGAAAATAAATTGGTGCATAGGCCACGTCGCGACAAATAACGTGCATCAATTTTCCCGCTAAATATAGTGCGAAAAGTTTAATGATGTAAGGGTATCGTGACGTCAGGTAACGCGTCATCAATTCCTGCTACAATTTAGTGGGGAACTTGAATTGGTGTGTGGGTCACTTGACTGTTAAATACTTAATGTCGAATAGCTGCTGCAGGTGATTGGCTTGCGGAATCTAAAAGAAGAAATCAGATGGCACGAGCGCGATCGAGACTAATGGTTTAGTCTAGGAAACCGGTATGTTCTTAAGGCAGATCGTCCTGCATTTTTCTAAACAACTTCAGCGTGAGCAAGGAAGTCGTGAACTAGGTGAACGCTTTAAAGGTTCAACATACGAGTATGGTTGTCGAAACACAGAACGTTGGACGTAAGTCATAAAAAACGAATTGACAGAACACGAAGCGTAAGGTTCGACGGCTGCAGAACACGAAGATCGTCACCAAGAATACAACTGCGCTCCGGTCAATCATAAACGACGTCAATATCTTGTGGGAATACCGACCCACATCCGTTCCTTCTGAAACCTTCGAAAATAATTGCAGGATTTGAAGCGAAGGGACTACAGTGCATCTGATATTGATTAACAACGCCTGTGTCTTCCCGAAGATAACATCGGCACCTGCTTGTCTCAGCGAAAACAAAAGCTCATGACCAAGCGTCGTGCTGCGTACGTTAGTCCAGCACTCGCCAACAAAAACAAACACCGCAAAAAATAGAACTTAGCGGGATTTACGGTTTATAATCGCTCTCTTCACCGCCGTCCAAAATCGTTGCAGCGGAGCACTGAGCTTTCCATGCTGGAACTCAGCATTCACTTGAAGTAGCTGTGAACCGCAAAATTGTTATTCTGTCTTAGCACCAGTACGTTTTTGTCAGGGGTGTTGACGTTATTTTGCCTGCTGAGGACGCATTGACTTATTTTTGCCCTGAAAAAAGAACAGTTTCGACAACACAGATGAAGTGCCTGCACCTTCGTGTTAAAGGTGTGTTCAGGTCTCTGAAGTTGGAAATGGTGGCTATCATTTTCTTTTATGCTAATGACTACTGGCGGAGATGTTGGGACCAACCCTGGCCATCATGCGAATGAAGGAAAATATATAAACTGCAAAAAGCAGTTGACAGTCTCACCGTAGCTTCCTATGCCAATAAAAAAAATATATACATTTAAAAATCTCTAACTCGAAATTAGAGCGCAGTTCTTGACGAGGAGGATGGCAGGGTACGAAGGGAAGGGCACGCCCCTCCTCTTCCTTCGTACTCTCTCCTCCTAAGTACCTTCTCCTTCTCCTACAACCCTCCTGCCGTCCTCCTCCGCTCCTCCTTCAACCCTATTGTCCTCCTTTTTCTCCTCACGTCCTCCTCTACTCCCCTCCTCATCTACAGCATTGCTCTTTCTCCTTCTCTCCTCCTTCTACTCTTTCCCTCCTCCTTTTCCCTCCCCTTATTTCCCCTCCTCTCCTACTCCTCCTGTGCTCCTCTCCCCTCCTCATCTGCACACCCCCTCCTTTCTTCCTCATCCTTTCTTCCTCCTCCTCATCCACTCTTCCTCCTTCCCTCCTCCTCCTGCATACAACCCCCTCCTCCTCCTCCTCCTTTGCACCCTTCCCTCCTTCTCTTCCGTACCGTCCCCTCCTTCGTCTCCTCCTCCATACCCTCCCCTCCTCTCACAGTTTCGCCACTAAATTTAGCTGGAAAATTGACGGTACGTGATTTCAACACCAATTAAGTTTCCCCACAAAATTTTGCGGGAAAAATTACGTTACATTACTTGGCCCCCGCCCATCACCTATGAACAAATTCAGTTTCTATGCTATATTTAGCGTGAAAATCGACGTCACTAGACCTGAACACCAATTCGATTCCCCGCAGAATTACCCGCGTCACGTGACGTCAACATTTCGGCTAAATTTTGCGCGGGTACACCGAAGCCGACGCCACGAAGCACGGTAAGGGGTGGCTAAGAGCTGCTCTCTAAAAAACTCACCTAAGTTATTCAAAACAAACCGTGGCATCGCTGCCCCAGGGGCACGGGTCTCCAACCCTGAAGTTGAGGTGTTCGAAATCCCAGCTGTCCAGGAGAATTTAACCACTGGAAAACACTGGTGAATGGCATAAAAGCAACTCGTTAAATTTTCGAGCCGATCTGTCTGAAATGAGTAACACTGTAGAAATTAAAACTACAATGCGGCGAAACAACTTAATATTTAAAGGATTGCTCGAAGTTAAAAATGATGCATGGAATGACGGTAAAATCGTGGTCACTTGTTGTTGCACAACAGAAAAAAAAATCATTGTAATCAATTTGGGCGAAATCAAGACGGCTTACATACCAGGCCGAAAAGGTCCAGGTTCAAACTGACCAATCATTGAAAATTGTCTTCAATTTTAAAGCAAAAAGGAAATGCGTCGTACTAGTTACGATTTAAAGATTGTCACACACAAGATTTGAATTTCCGAGGTTTTCTCGGATATAACAGGATTTGCGCCGAAATAGCTACGGGAATTCGGAGAACAATTCCGAGAAAGTAAGAAGAGATGCATACTAAACTACAACAAACTACATATCGGGATAGCAACACACACATACGATTCCGACATTAAATCAGTTGTCTCGCTACGTACAAGCCGCGAAACCATAGTACCAAATGAATGACGCGCTGCAAATCACATACATTCCAATCGCTCTAGAAACTAGAGGTACTCTAATCGCATTGCCCTCGCTAATCTCTTATTTGCTGTAGCAAACTTTAGAAGCATATTATCATAACAAGGTGAACTTGAAGGCATCAGTTACTTTAGCAAGTCACATCTTATTCTTGTAACAAAAACCTGTCTATCCCCGGACTTAAGCAACGAACTGGATTTAAACCGCTTATACAATATTACAATATTTACCGCAAAGAAACTTAGTTCGCTGAGAGTGGTGGTGGTATTATCGCTGTAAGCAAATATAACTTATGCTCTAAACAAAAGTACTCTTCTAATATTAAAATTATGTGGATGAGTAGAGCACTTGATTTCCGCAGTGTCCCAGTTGGTTTATGATATAGCGCACCTAATCTTAATAGTGCAGTATTTAATATTATTGATAACATGCGGTCAGAACTGTAACTAAAAGTGTCCTAATTACCACTGATCTCTTAGTGGTGATTTGGACTATCGCGAAATAAATTGGTTCATATTAACACCCATCCTTGACGGCGCATTTCGGCAGTGTACGGAGTTTCTCGTAGTAATAAATGTGTACAGTCTCTAACAAATGATCACCATGCCAACACGCAACAATGCCATCTTAGATTTATTCCTTACTAATAATGTTGAAATTACGCGAGACAATTATCAATAATGATCGGGCAGCTAATATGTTAAAATCATTATTCTCCAACATCTTCTCTCGCGGAATAATCTAAGTTCCCACTCACTGCCCATCTTATTAGGAAATAATCATGCACCACCCTTCATTTAGTTCCGAAGGAATTTTCAAACTAATCGTAAATTTGCCCTCGAACAGTTTTCCTGGAAATAATTGTATATCTGCCAAATTTATCAAACTAATAAAGCATTCTGCATGAAATATTTTCGCTAGTTATGTTTTAACATACTCTCTAAATTTTTGAGAACTACTATCCGACCGGCTGTTTGCACAAGCAAAACTGATTTTTAATCAGGTATCAAGTCACATACATACTACTTTCGTAATAGTTTTATTACCAGTGCAACATGTAAGCTCTTGGAACATGCCCTTTATACTCACATCAACTCATTTCTGGACGAATGTAAGATTTCTTTTCCCATTCAACATGGTTTCACAAAAAAAAATCACTCTTGCACCAGCCAGATATTCGAGCTCATCATCACATATCTTTATTTATACAATTATAGCTCAGTATAAACCGTTATTATATTCATAGGCTTTGCCAATGCATTTAAGATGTTCCGCACCACCGTCTACTCCTGAAACTACCTGTTTTCAAGATCAACTCAAAAATCGTCAGATGAATAACATCATTCCTGACCAACAGACACCAGTCAGTCTCGATAAATAAATATTTTCTTCCTCATTAGCGGTAACCTCAGGTGTCCCTCTAGGTAGAGTTTTTGCACCTCTTGCCCGCCGACTATTTTTATTCTTTGTTAACAATATTACATTCTTGATCAAATCTAACTTTCGACAATTTTCAGATGATTGACATTTTGCAAAAAATATTACTGAACATACACATCATCGCATTATTTATAATGACCTCGACTCCACATAATCCTGGTGAACTAGCAGGCAAATGAACATTGACGCTGGAAAAAACAAACAAAGGACCGGTTTATCAAACTCTAACAAATCATGCGTTCAATCGACGTTACTAGCGCAGGATCTAACATATGTATAGATGTTAGAGAAACGTATCGTGGAATCCCAATATTCATAAAGTAATTACTAGCTCATTGAGACAAGTGTCTTTAGGCACAGCCTCTCTCTTGCCACTTCTGTAGCAAAATTTCCCGCTTATGTAACATTATTTCGCCCTAAACTTGAATACTCCAGTACAATACGGCAGCCACATCGAAACTATCTTAGCGCTTAATTAATGTCCGCGGAGTCTAAAGCAGCCCACTTCGTATTAAACGATACTTAACCTGATAGCAACGTCTACATCTACCAATTGAACCTTGGATTTCCTTCATTAAAATCTAGACGCCAAATTAACCGGATGCGTTTTTTTATGATATCTAGTATAGTTCGTTATCATTCAGAAATATATATTATTGGTGAGCTCATTACATTTCCTCGTGAACGAGTAAATTGCGCAAACATCAGCAAGTAGGTCGCCTAATACATCTTTTTTTACGTTTTTTCCCTAGTACTGAGCATTTCCGGATGAAACAACTTCCTGTCCAAATCGTGACCAATGTATTTCCTCTTCTGCTTAAAGTACTTTTGGAGCATTTGTATTATGACTAATATGTGTGCGAAACTTGTTCTTTTGTTTATGTTGCTTTTATAGCCATTTTATTACATTCTGTAAAATTGTATTATGTTCATATTGTATTTTCTTGTAACGTTGACCCCCAAGACTATAGCGCATAAAAAGACCACACCGAGCCAACTAAATGAAAATAAAATGAAATGGAACGATCTCAAGAACATGCTAGGCATGGCGATCACCAGCAACGAAGAACTGCGCAAGGTCAACGAGGGTATTGAGTCGCTAATCAGAGATGCTGACTCGGAAGTGAAGTGTATTGCTCCAGCACATTTCGAAGACAAACTCGCTCGAGCGCTTGGTGAGTTACTGAGATTGCGCATTAACAGCCGACCATGACCGTAACCAATCGAGGAGCCACTAGTGAGAAAGAACACCGCGCCCATGCCGACTGGAGGATAGCTCCCCAAAGTACAACCTACGCAATATCAAGTTCAGCTCAGTAAGTTACAAACTTTTTAAAGAAATTCGACGCAACACTCCATTGACACACCAGGCTTCTTTTAAACATTAAAATTTTAATATTCACGCTCTTTACTGATTGGGTCAGCCGCCGGTGCTAGCTCCGTGCTGCAGGCTACGGCAGCGTGTTACAGTGGACTCTATTGACATTTTATTTGAACGCTTTGGTTACAAGTGGAGCATTTAACGTGAATACCTGGAAGGACTCCGTAACTCACCAACAGAGCAAGTCAGAGCGAGATATTCAAGAACTACAAAAAATGAACGATCAAGATGAGACCAGTGTTAATGACTTGCATTTTCTGGGCGTTCCGAGTGCCACATATAACAACATAATGGAGTACATACTGTTGAGAAGTCTTCCAACTGACATCGTTGTGGAATACCATTAGCGCAAGAGCGATGGGACGCAACATAGTTTGTTTCGCCACAAGGAAGGAGGATGCAGGCTGAACGGGCAATGGGACAATCTTGAACACTGTCTATAAATCATCAACAAATCAGGTGCCGACCTGGCAAAACTCACATTTTCTACACGTAAAAATTGAGAGCAAGCAACATTCAGCTCCACGGGAACAAACACCCACAAGCATCACAACCCAGACTCACAACGAAAAACAAGCATTTTAATCACCGAATTCGCTTGTGGTGCAAACCAGTTGGGAGACAACACACACTTATTTTGCAATTAGAAACGTCACTGTACCGCTACTTGGCAGTACACAAACACAGTGACCGAGAAAAAGAGAGGGTTAGCACAAGACACGTTGTGCTTTCCTTGCACAAAATGATGACATTTATTCAAGCCCTTTTAGAAAATCTCAATGAATAAACGATGATTGGGAAAAAGTCGCATACAAGCATATCGTATTAAGGGACATCCTATTCAGCGAAAAGGAATGTACAAGGTACATAGTGAATTAAGATGTAAAGGCGGAAAACAGATGTCAAAGCGGACGGAACCATACCTGCATATTGCATTGTGGGATATCCTATAGCAGCGAAAAGGCGTTACAACCATGGCCATGCTGGTATCCCTTTTTCGCTTGTATACGGAGTGTTTTTTACTATTTTTTATCTTTGCAAATTTGTTAAGAAAAAAACGTGAAAGCTACGCTTACGGTGTTTGTGCAGGTGACTTTGACGCCCAGGAGGGACTAATTGTAACGGTCAGTAGGGTATTTAAGTAAACGTTGTTAATTAACATTTTAATTAGTGAAAACAAACATATGTTTTCAATTAGAAGCACGCAGGGAGTCACGGAAACCGCTAAATCAATTTTTTTTATAAGTACATATCCGCAGAGGCAGCCTTTTACGGCGTACCTTAAAAACGCTCCATTTACCACGCTTTTCTAGGTTTCGGTTTCTTACCAGAGCGCATCTCTGTTCCTGCGGTCCTGCTCCCCATTGGTTTAGACGCAAAACACATGTGAGCCCTAGATTCCTCCAACTTACAGAGGAGGCGAGGGAGAGGCTTCGCGCTGTGGCTACCGGGAAGCAGGATTGCGGGCGCAAATATGTGCTCTGATAAGAAACCGAAATCTAGATGCGCTTCTAAATTGAGCGTTTTTTTAGAACGCCGTAAAATGATACCCTAGTCTTATATCTTTAAAAAATGGTTGACGTAGCGTTTTTCAATGATGCTTAGCAAGTTTAAACCGGGCGCCATATGTTTATTTTCAGAAATTAAAAAGGACAAAGTTAATGAAACAATTATATTTAATATACCTACATAATCGTTACAATGAGGCACTATACTATGTCTCTCTTGCCATTCCTTACTCATTATGTTTCTTTGTGCGATTAAAAAAGAGTAAAAAACTTCTAAATAGACCAAATATATGCATCATTTGAAAACAAATTACATGGTTTAATAAACTATTTTTTAATGGTTATTGTGGTTTTGGTAGATGTATTAAGGTGCAGAAAAGAGCTTCCGAAACTATTCACCGAAATATGATTAGGAGCTGTTAACGAGCAATTATTTCTCCGAAAAGTGTAAACTACTGTTTCATTTATAAGTATTCTGTTGTTGTTTTTTAATAAAATATATAAAAAACACGTTTCGGTTTTGATTTAAATGAAGCCTAGGGCACTATTTCAAGTTGTGTTTCTGTTCCTGAAAAATGGCAGCTCCCGAGTTTCCAATGCAGTTAAGCAATGAGTTTTCTTTTTATCGAATATAAACGAAAATAATTTCGCTTTGAATATTTCGGGACCGCGCTTAAAAAGAACGATAAAATAGTCAACATAAAAAGCATCGTTAATTAAACGACGAGGTTATACAGTTAAATGAAACATACCTTATTCAAGATGGATTACCGAGTGCGAGAATGATGGCAACGTTACTGCTCCCCTAAAAACATATTTTATAATAAACAAATATTTATACGATAATACTCGTGCTTGTTGCTCATTTACTTGCCTGTGCCGCTGCTGCTGCATCTGTGAAACACCATTAGGTTCTGCGTTGAATGGCTGAGGGCGAACCGTCTGACTCAGATTTGTGCATGCTGGGTAATGAGTCGCTTACAGACGATAGCATGTTTTCTAAGTTTTGTGATTGCGAGTATGCTTATCACTTGGGTGTTTGCTCAGGTGTCAGCGCATCAACGTTTAAATCAAGGGAGAAACCACAAAGAATACGTGGAGATGTCCTACGCGTCGTACTTCGAAATCTCCGGGAGCACAAGCGCAGAGCAAACACAAACGAGAGCCGGAGCCTAACGTCGGAGGACTGCTGGTTGAAATGAACAACATAATGGGCGATCACGTAACCATACGGTAAAAGGTTGACTCGTTGATATCTGTGAAAGATACTCTTTATAACATTGAAACGGAAGTCCGAGAACTGTTGGACAAGTATGACCCAGCGCTCGTGTAAATGAAGCAGCAGTCTAAAGAGATCTCCGATCTCGAAGAACGAGTTTTGAATATCGAGACGCAAAGACAACGCCGAGGAATTAAAGAAATTAAATTAGAGGTAACCAGCCTGGAGACAGTATAGCTGACGACAGTACTTAAAAGTGCACGGACTACCACGGAGTGAAAATGAAAATCTTCTAAGCAAAAAAATTGAAATCGCATGAAAACTAGAGTTGAATAAACTAACAGAAAATGTTTGGATACATGCAGTGGCGTCACAAGGGGGGCGGGGGGGGCGGCCCGCCCCGGGTGCAGTGCTCAGGGGGTGTCACGGCGGGCCACGAGGGGGAGTCGCGGTGGGCCGCGCGAGTGCGGAGGGGGGGGGGGGCAGTCGCGGGGGGGTCGCGGCGGCCTACCGCCGCGGGTGCCGCTGACCCTCGTGACGCCAGTGGATACATGGTTTTGCGCAAAAAAAAGACGGACTCTCTTGTGTCCGTCTCTTTTTGTGCAAAACCACGTGTCCAAACGTTCACGAACTCTCCCAACAAAAACTATTTTACATCACAAAAAATGATATGGATGGCCTACACAAGCTGCCTCCCAAGCCTACAGAAATGTACCAGTATTCTTGGTATGCTTTCTGTCGTTCCAATGTGTTTCTTTTTCTTTTTTTCTTGTTTTTTTACGGATGAGAATTGCGGGGTAAAGGAAAGTTCATCAGATATATGGTTACACGAACTTGCGCTGTGGCTAGAGTTTACTAAAATAAAATTGAAGATTTGCAAAATAAATTTGTAATTTTCAAGCCCATGCATAAGCAACTTTGTAGTAACTGCACGGTACAATATAGAAATTCAGAAGTAGAACGAATGTCCTCATTACAATTTCTAGGTGTCTGGTTCAACAAAATCTTATGCTAAACAGTTCATATCAATCATGTTCGCTCTGGGTTATCCAGGTCAGTTGGAATCTTGTATAAACCTAAACATATCCCTACCTGTCGGCTTAAGTGCCGACTCTACTAAAGTTCTATATAATCTCATTTACATTATTGCTTACTAGTACTGAAAACCACGACGAAACCAAACGTAGACAGAAGTGTAGGCCTAGGAAAAAAAACTGTGTGTTGCATCGAAAACCTTCACCATACCGAACATTCAGCCCCACATCACGCAAAATATCAAATTTTAGATATCCATCAGCTAATTATTTTAAAAGTAGCAATGATAATTAACCGCGAGTACAGCAATGACCAAAACGAATTTTGTGAGATCTACCACCACAAAACAACACAATATAATTTAAGAAATGAAATATACAGAAAGTTCAAAGTACTAACAAATTAAGGCGCCCATGCGTACTCTAGCGCATAAAATACTAACAGCTTTTGAAAGATAATCTATGTGTTTATGATTGAATAGGGAATGCTACTTCTGCTATTGCCTTCAGAAATATACGTTGCTTTTTACAATAGGCTCTTTATGGCGTTTCAGTCAAGCATTGTGTTGAACATTGAATAATTAGCTCTGATCAACAGTTATTCGTGTTATGGTTCGCTTGAAAGCTTCTAACTCCAACCAAGTTGTGCTTTGATCCCGGTTTGGTTTTATTCATTCACTATTGTGTAGAATGCTTGTTCCGCGCCGACCTGGTACAGTAAACAATGTTTGATAAGATAATGTCGTTTTTACTTGTGTTCTATTGTTCATTTCTAGTATATTTTGTTTCTCTGCTGTGCACTGTATAGGGTGGTGGGACCTCGTCAGGTAAACATGTTTACCTTTTGCCTCTTCGCCCGAGACTTAAGGAGTTAAAAAAAGATTCTTATTAATATTATAAGATACGTGACTTTATATTTATTCAATATATTTGTATACCGCATTTCTTTAGTCTCTCATGTAAAAATCAAATCTTAAAGAAAAGATACTTTTTGCATAAAATTGTAAAAATCGCCTTTAAATAGGCGCATTTTGTGCGTTCGCGACACTTGTCAATATTGAAACTTCCAGTATGCCAGAAAAAATTAGCTTTGATCGTGCCTCGGTCATGAAAAGTGTTTATGCTTCAAGCCCTATTTAGACGGTTGCGTTAAACCGGTACTACTGCAATTTTTTTAGCTACCCATTATATTTTTGGAGGCAATGGCTTTTAGACTCTGTGGTACGGTATTTAATATTCCGAAATGCAGAAAATTCAGTGTAAAATCTCTGAGCAAATTTATGCCAATTAAAGCATTCAAATATGCGACTGCTTTCCAGTGCCGTTACATCAGGGGAAGCGATGCTTGCAAGTTGAGTGGGCCGTTTAAAAGCGGACAATGTCGAGTTTTTATTTAGGGTTGCTGCGCGAGGGCTGGAGTGAGCTTCGGAAACGTTTATTTGACACAAAAAAACTGATTTTAATGGGCTGAGAAGAAACCCTACACTCCAAAGAGTGAACTCCTGCCTTCCCCAGACTTCGCTTTTTTACTGTTGCCAGTGGATACTTAAACTTAAAAAAAGACGTTACGAACCAGGACTGTTAATTCACTACCTTAGCGAAAAACGATTATTTTGATCGAACATTGGAGTTCCTATTTCAGCAATGTTTGTTGGTGTGTTTAGTAAATGATCAGTAAAATCGGCGACTACGAATAAAACGCCGCTGTACACATTTATAGCTGGTTCACGCATTTGCGGTTGTTGCGTTCACAACCAAAACGCAAAGAGTGACTAGAGCAGCGGAATAGCCTTGACTTACGAGTGCTCTGAGAAGTTGCAAGTGTATGGTGAACACCTTTCTCGGTGACCTTGTACCTGCTGTCAGGTGGAGGCGTGCTGCAAACGCAACTGACACTAAAAACTATCCCAGTAGTTTAAAACTTAAAAAAAATATCATCGACCGAGTCACCTGGGCTGGTAATCACCGTACCACATTCGGCAAGGAATGTAAAATGTCAGTTTGAGATTAAGTCACGAGCCCAGTTTGTCTCGGTGTCCCGACCGTTACTGCCGTATTTGTTGCTGTTAGTTAAATGAACGCAAATGAATTAGCCATACTTCAACTGCTACATCATTTTATTTTGTTTTTTCGTATGTTTGTTTTCTTTACTTCTTGCAGAAAGTCGGCTTTTTCGGCCACCGGACAATACACGCTTGAAAGTAGGGCATTTGAAGGTCGCCATGCCTCAGCTTGAGCGGTTAAGTGTTTGTAATTGCAAGCTTTGCAAAGCTACGCCCATGCGCACGCTCCATGTCCTTCAACATACGGGGAACCAGCTAAGCGTCATGTGTGCAATTGTATATTTGCTGCGAAATGCTTCCCGTAGCGCTCTCATATGGTTGCTTCTAGTGACGTCGTTACCTCAAGAACAACAAGTTCGATGGTGTTTATTATGAGCATGGCAAAAGCTCGAAAACAAATAGCGCTTGAAAGCAACACTGCCAATGCCGTCAAAATCTATTTTTTCGCATTTTTTCTATTTTATGTTAATGATAAATTTTCTGCTGACGTCATAGTCAGCATTCGGCTAATCGTGGAACGCCGCATACCGCGACACTTTCGATCGCGCACGTCGCCAGTAGTAAATCGCAAGCAGGCAGCCACACTGGTGCACCATGCATGCAAGCATGTGCAGTGTGCGCATGAAAGTAGCTTTGACAAGCCAAGAATTGCGCGCACTTGCCCGCACGAGCACGCAGTTGTATATTGACGATTGCAGGAGGCGATTGACCTCCGCAGGGCCTTTGTTCGTGCGGACAAGACAGCGCAATTATAAGCATGCCAAAGATTTGTTAAGGCGCAAGGTGCACGTGCTTGCTTCTATTGATAAATTTTTGTTTCCAACATAAACATATAAATCATACAATATTTATGAACATATAGAAACCATAAAATAATTATATAATTAACGATTTAAGATATGTAGGAAGTTAAGGTAGCTTATAAGAAACTTGTGCGAAGATTCCTATAGGTTTCCTATGGGGTTAATATATGTTTTTAAATATCCTATATAGTTATTTTATGGTTCTTATATGTCCTTATGATTTTGCAGAATTCATATCAGTTTATTGGACACCATACATTTTTCACACAAATGGCTTTTTCACTAGGGGCACGCATCTGGCTCTAGTCGGGACGCGACGATTACAATAGTTTGTAGGAAAAACAAATGTGCTTAATGAATGTGATATGAGTATAAAAGTTCTGATTAGAATACCGATGGCTTGCCAAAGCAAACATTATTTTTTCGTACATTGGTACACACTAGACCAATCGCCTGGTGTGTCCAGTTTCTATGACAGTGACAACAACCAATGCAAAAACAAGCAGGCTATAGATTATATAATATTGTTTGGGCTGTCTGAAATGAAATGCACCACGATGCGCAACTACATTAGCGCGAATGGAATAGCACCTTCGGTGAGAACCACAGTGAAATAATAAAATTCATAAAGGGGTCATGAAACGGTTTTTGTACTCTGATTTATTTATTTATTTATTTATTTCGAATGCCCTCAAGGCCAGTAGGCATTACAGAGGGAAGTGGGGGTTAGTAATGCGATTATTTATAACGCTCCGAATCAAGGTGCCGTCGCTGATGGTGACGATATCCTCCGAGAGGTCGTTCCAGCTCGCAATGGCGTCCGGAAGGGCAGAATGAAGGTAGGCCGTTGAGTTGCATTTGGGCCGGGCTACATTGCAGGGATGATCAAACCTCTGGAGAGATGTAGCAGGCGGGTGAAGCAGGGAGTGATGTAAGGTTGGGTGGTAATAAATCTTGTGCAGAAGACATAGACGGGAAATGTTACGACGAACAGAAAGATTGAGGATGTCCAGGTGGGCTTTCATGGCAGACACACTGGAGAAACCTGAGTAATCAGACAGGATGAAACGAAGAGCGCAATTCTGAACAGACTCAATTTTGTTTTCTAAAATTAGTTGATTAGTTGATAAATACTACTTCAAACTATACCCTAACAATAAGAACTGAATAAACTTGATTTTTTTTTCAAAGAAATGGAAGTCGTTGAAAATTCAAAAAAGTATGAGCATTCTTCAAATCACCAACTCGAGCCAGGACAAGGCTGCCAGGTGGCCTTGTGCCTACCCTATGCCGCCAGCGTTATTCATAGCCACGCGCTGCTGGTTGGCCGCGTAGAGTACGCGTAGTGAGCGTGCAGGCATTGTTAGATTCTGGCCATTCTTATGACATCTGTGGTTGTACATGATCCACCACCGGAGTGTACTCCGAGGCATTGATCGTTACGAGCCGAGGTCGAGTTCTCGCGCAGTTCTCGTGTAGAATCTATGAGCGGCGTTCGACTGCCGTCGGGCGGAGCGTGTCGATCACACAATTTCGTCGTGAAGCTTTGAAAAAGCAAGGCACAAATAAGATGTATGGCCTTTTGTTCTTGGAATTTTACCGCAATAAAGAAGCTTCTGAATCAGCGGTGGTTTGTGCGAGTGTTCTTGGGTCAGACAAGGACCGGTACTGATTTGCAAAGTCATGAAGGTTCTAACCGGATATGCTAAAATGGCAGCGCAAGCAGTGAAGAAAAGATAAAAAAACAAGCGTGAAGAAGACAATGATGAATCACGTAGTGACAAAATTTCTCTGTTGTGCGCTCTTTTTCGAATGAACAAAATTGACTGAAGCTTCCACTGATCTCTATTAATATACTAAGATAAAAATAGGTACTAAACTGCTTCTTCTTTTACAAATATCGGTTTCACGCTGATACAACCCTCTCCGACAAAAAGAAAACAAAAACCAAAACGCGACAACAATTGAATTGCGTGCTGTGTGCACGCGCCTATGGCATAAAATAACTAAACTTGTACTGCAGTGATCATACCCTCTGTAGCTGACGAAAGTACGCATAATGACCTCAATTATGATTAGATGCCCCTATTCAGTACATGTTGAGGGGGTGCGCTGACACGCAGGGTTTGAGGATAATTGAGAACAGCCCCTGCTTCTGAGAAAGCAGGGAGTCGCAAGAAAGCAGGGTCAATGCAAATATGCGCAGCCACAAGAGGCGCAATCTTTGTGCTCTACTCCCACTAGAGCATGAAGCTACTTGCGTTGAACAGTGAGCGCTACGAAATGCAACTTGCTTTAAGTGGTGTATGCTTGCGCGTCTACAACCATCACACGTGCTCTGGTGAAGAACGGAATCTTGGGGGAAAATATACAGTGTTGATTCTGCTCATTTGCTACCATTTTTGAAAAACTCTGAAATTGCGCGGGATAAAATTCCAACACGCTGTCGAGGCCGCGAGGCGCGCATCGTTCAAATGCTTCAAATGCCACACGAAAAGGTGTCTATTCCGTTTGAGAGGAAACGGTGTACCTCGCTTGCTCACTCGGTACATCAATTCTGCAACAATCTCAAGGTGGGGAGTGCAACTGCTGCCGCGGGGACATGAAGCATATTTTTATGTTGCTCTTTGAGCACGACGATCTGATGCCGGTTTTTTTAAAGACAAATCTTAAGCCCAAAACGCTACTTATCTCGATAAATATTCGGCTGATAAAACAAATTCTTCGGTGCCTCATTATTTGACACGACTGACAAATGATGATGCGACAAAGAACGAAAGGCACTAAGTAGTAATAGAGAACGTGTGCCACTAGAAGCGAATGAGGAATAACACAACGTCCATAAAGCTTGGCGAAATCTTAAGCGAAGCACCTATATTAGGCACAGACAAAGAAGGAATCTTCTAACGACCTTCTTGCTCGACGGCGGTAAAAATGTGGCTACGCGGCACGTCGTCTCGGGGTCAGGGAGAACAACTTCGTGGTTCAAGATGTGGCTTAAGAACTTCAGCTCGTCATAGGTTAAACGGAAGTTGTGTCGGCCCGAAGGTTAATCCAGAGATCTTAAGGCTGCGGTCCCATGGCAGCCATCTTGAACAAGGCGTTAGTTCAACCAATAGATTGCGACACGCACCCATGGGGTGGCCAAAACATTGGTTCACGGTGGGATGGCTCGAGCACCATCACGTTCCCCTCGTGGCCTTGCTCGCGCCGCTGCCAGCTGTGCTCAGCTAGCTCAAGTAGCGTGGCCCAGCAAACTCATGTATGCGAGAATGTCAGGCTGGGTATAAATGTTATCTGCATAGGGAGATGCGGTTCGGCGGTTGTCACGGGCTTTCGCAATAAATCTTACCAAGAAGGAATCAATTGTTGATTGACGTGTCAATATTCTATCAATGAAAACTTCTTCTGCAGGAATGCACGCTCAGTAGACTCAATCTTCCAAGACACAAGTGGAAGCAGACGTCAAGTAAACTGCTTCGCGATTTACGGTACTTACCTCACCATTATAATGACGACTGAAAAGTGACGTCACGAAATATTGTGTTTCACGGGATCCGGAAGATGTTGTAAAGGTTGTTACATTATAGTTCCCAGAAAACAAACGCCGTTGCAATATTTTCGGAAGTACCGACACACATTATGTTGTAAGTACAGCTTAGGAGGAATATTATGAAAACCATCGGAATAAAGAGGAAGACTTTTATTTGCAATGAAGACGCTATGAATGAACGGCGTTTAGCGACGGCAAGTTATGAGCGTTCGGGAATTTATAAGTTCACGTGATTGCTAACTATGGACATGCGGACAATGAAGACCTGTTTTGTCGGGCGATGGAGTTGCGGTGATGACCTGATATCGGACGACTCGTGGCAGACGAACAAGCAAGTTTCTTCTCAGCGAATGGTAAGCGTCCAGTGTCAAGCGCAGCACGTGGCTACCGACGTTGTCGACGTTTCGAACACTTACCGCTTTCGACAGAAGTGCTGGCACCTGGGCTAACGTAGTAGAAAGACTCGAAGTCTTCCTTGACTTCCGCGCCATCATGAACAGTAACTGAAAACGATCCATTATTCAGTCGGTAGATGGCGAAACGTATCCGCATCTGCGGAGTCATGGTTGATGCGTACTCTAAGTGGTTGAAAGTTTACACGATGCCTGGCACGACGTCCAAACGCGTCATTGACGTCTACGCTTTCTTTTCCCTACTTTTGCCCTATCGAAAATACTTTTCTCTGATAATGCGTCAAATCTTGCTTTAAAAAAATAAACAAAAAGTTAAAAAAACGGCATCAGACATTCCATTAGTGCACCATACATTCCTGCAACTGACGGGCCAGCAGAACAGATGGTGTCCGAAACGAAGAAAGCTTTCTTGAAGCTTACGGAAGAAGCAGTTCAGTGAAGAATCGCCAGGTTCTTCTTCCAGCAGCACGCGACGGTCTCATCTTACACGGTAAAAACACCCGCCGAAGCAATGTTCGGCGTACGAAGAGCCACACCCCTCGATCTCATGATACTATCGCCTACGAACGAAGATCGGGAGATTCCCAGATCGGGAGTAATCGCAGTTTATTCGGTCGGACAACTCGTCTACGTGAGAAATTTCAGCGGAAGTCGGGCCTTCCATGTAAAACTTGAGTAGAAAAGGCTCTATGTTGGTTGACAAGAAGGTGTCATCCCTCTGAAGACGTTGGATATGAATGCCCTTGACTGTAAATATAACGAAATCACAAAACTCTCTTTGTGTATTGTGTACCTGTCCTTGTATTTGGTAGTAGAAGCTATGGTGGTGATTTGGACCTTTCACTCCAGGCTACTTTTTCTTATTTTTCCCCTCATACTCCTTTGCGGTTTCAGTAGGCTTCGAGAATATTTTGGAACGTGGACACTTTACGTCAACGAGGCCATTTGTTCCAACTAGTCAATAAGGGAATGCTGCTAGAAATTCGTCCCTCATATTAACGAATGAGCCACCCTTCTGCACAGAGCAGTTTTCCTATTCCACGTACAATTGTAAAGCAGCATCCTCATTGATTCTACCATATTCTGTTGTGGGTGAAGAAAGGTCTTTGGGTACACGATACTTGAAACATGTCTGGCACTGTACGTTGTGGCTCGATACCCACTAATATCGTCGTCCTTATAGAGCATCATCATTAAATCATTTTTCGTCACCTCATATTGCTATTCATGAACAGTAAGTAAACTAGGCTACCGCCATATTACAATCCAAGAATTGAAAAATTGAGTCGTTCAGTCCTTCAATATGTTTATTATTTATCTAATGTTATTACGTTACATTACCCCGAGACGATCGACGTCCATCGTCGATCTTCAAAGACTTATACCTGTATATAAATTAGACGCACAAGGGGGAGGGGGAGATCGGTGACCGAGTGCATGGTCTAGCGCACACTAGCTCGAAGCACGTGGAGCGAAAGCTCGCGCTGCAGAACTCACCCCGCCCCTGCCCGTTTCGATCTGGATGAGCATCGCAGCGGCGTGCGGTCGTGAATCACTACTGCGTGGTGCACGTTAACGACCCCAGGTTTGCGGTTGTACCGCACTGGCTAAATTGCTCATCTACAGCTGAGACACCAGACGCCCACTAAGGCAGACTAACCTCCGGCTGTATAAACATACATACAACATTTTGCAATAGACCGATTTCATCAAGCGCTCAACCCATGGGTAACGCCGTCATAACTTTAGTTTACAGGAGGCAAAAGGCAGTGCACGAGAGGGCTCGTGCTCTACACGCGCCGAGCTCCAGCGATGTTGTCGCACGTGCAGAAAGACTAAGGTTCCCTCGATGCATTGCGGCAGCGGTGGCGTAGTCAAACTGGTTGGTGAGATCGGCAAATTAGACGCACAATCACAAAAAAACACAGCGTACCGGCTCTTTTCTTTGAATCTTTTTTTTTTAAACCAGCGCAAGCTCGCGCGGTCTTTCTTATGAGACGTTTAGAATGGTCGCACATAAAACCCGCCTTTCTTTTACCCGGCCGCTTCCTCCTAGCTTTCATTATGTGTTGTTGGTTATAACTAAATAAGCTATAATAATGGTGTATTATTCATATTTAGTTTCAGTTTCAGTAAGGGGAAAGGAGGTTCGCGGGAAGTAGAGCCAATAAATGAGCTGCGCTTAGAGTATCGGCACTCTCTTCCCCGACAGTAGTGTGGGCGCTGCCATTTTGTTGCTTGTGCAGAGCAGGCGTAACTGCCGATCGTCATGGTTCAAAAGTGCGACTTCCTCAGCATTGGATTCGGTGTTAGGAAGCTCATGTAATATCGCTTTGCTTTGTCGCAAACTGTTTAAAGTGAAGGACGGAAAAGCGCTTCTTGTGATTTCAGATAAAGCTTTAAATAACTGGCAACCATGATTTTAAGCCACAATATGGCCAAGTGCCGCTACTCCGAAGCGTACCTTATTTCATGGCACTATTCATGTCCGTGTCCAAGAAGCTTGTAATACCTGAAGGGGCCATGACGTAAGCCCCGTGGATTCCACAAGCCAGTACCTTTTGACACCTGCCTCTTCCTCATTGTTCCCGCCCGCTAGTGCCAGTAAATTAGCTACGCTTCAGAGTAACGACACTTGGCCATATTGTATCTAAAAATCATGGTTGGCAGTTATCTGAAGCTATATCTAAAATCACAGGAAACGCTTTTCCGTCCTCCACGAATGTTTAAACAACCCGCGACAAAGCATAACAATATTGCTTCAGCTTCCTAACACCGCATCTAATGCTGAGGAAGTCGCACTTTTGCATCATGACGATCGGAAGGTGCGTTTGCTCTGCACAAGACCAAAATTGCGGCGCCCAAAACAATTTTCAGGAACGGAGTGGCGATAATTTAAGCGCAGCTCTTTTAGTGATTCTAGGCATTAAGTGAACTTGGGTTATTCTTTTCTTCTTCGTCTTTATTGTTTATTAATTTCAATCATATCGAATAATGAACACATTATATCGCGCTAGGCTTGTGTAATTATTTCTCAGATTTATTAACCTGACCCAGTACTTAAACCATTTATTTATTGATAGTTAATTTTCCAATATATTTTCTAGATGTGAAGATAAAAAGACACTGATATTGATGGTGATACAGACGCCAACGCCGACCTCCAAAATTTTTTGAACATTAGAAATCAGCAGCTTTGTCTGATATTCACCAGGTAGCGCAACAAAACACCCACACATTCTTTAATTGTTTTTAAAATTAGCTAACCTCTACACCTATCAAGACACCAAAGCAAGATCATTGTGAAAATCTAACACATCGCAATGTTATCTCTATTCCAAAAAAATAAATGTTATTAGAGGCCAATAAATTTGTTTGATGTCATAAAATGATATGCGTCAAAATAGGTAAGTTTGAAGGGCTCTTGGAGCATTATGACTCTAAAAATGAAACAAAGCCGTCGTTCACCTCTTAAGCAACCACTGTAGTTCTAAATGTTATAAAATATTTTATCATAGTTTAATTATTTCTTCAGCGGCATTTGAAGCACCATGACTCGAAGCACAGAAAAAGTGCTACGTTTGATATAGAATATCTAAACAAAAAAATTTACACAACATTAAATTTTTTTGTGCATATTTCGAACTATTATCACTACATTTGTTGCTAATTTCATTTTCCTAGTGCTTGTCATCAAACACATATTTGTGCTGAAACATGTAAATTTTAGAAGCAACATTTGGAGAGATGAAAAAACAAAGTAGAACAAATACCAAAAAAGTACATTGTTACATTTTGCTCCGACATCATCGTAACAAAACTACTCTATTGGAACCGTGTTATCTTTAATGGATCGTTCATAAAAAATGAACCATCGGAGCAAGTGAGGGTCCGCGCCATCATATTCGCAAACCTACAAATGCGCGTGAACAGTATAAACCAATACATACATAATATCAAATGAAAGAGGATTGCGTTGCCTTTCGAATGACATCAATTCCATCAAAACAGTATTTAAAAGGATATAAGTAATGACCTGCCAAAAGTACCTAAACTGCCACATTCATTGGGACCGTGCCCTAATAGATTCGAGTACGGCTGCTAGGAGTCTGCGGTACTCGCCGAAATCTTGTGAAAACGCAAGTAATTAGTCTAGGGTCGCTAAACTCGTCAAGCACAACTTTCTTTGTGTAATGACACGTGGAGGAGGAGCCGAAAATTTGCCGCGAAGTTTTCTTTTCTCACAAACCCGCAGATTTGTGTATCTTCGTTACGCTTTTTATTGAAGGGGCGAAAAATCCTTACCACTCCCTAGGCGCCAAACAGCAGCAACATGAGAGATCGCGCGGAGACAGCCGTGGTTCATACGTGTGACGTCATGACAAAGATTATCAGCTGCGACCAACAGGTTTGATGGTCTCTATGATCGGAGGCTTGCGTAATTGCATTCAAAAATCAACACCGTCGCAGTTGATAGTCTGATATCGTGCTTATTTCCGCTGATAAAGCAGCATTTAGTAAAAAGCGTCCCTGTCGTTCATTTTATTTATTTTTGCCATTTGAATTTGTACAAAGTGTAGCCTGACGTGACTAGATTACAACCAGCCGAGTAGCATTGTCCATCTTTGGACGGATTTCACTTCCAGGCAGTTGTTTTCCCCATCGGTTGATAAAATCATTTTATCGTAGACTTTCCAAGATTAGCCAAACTGGTATTAATTAGGGGTTCTTTAACGGACATAAGAGTCATTTCAGGTTGTCAATATTGGCGGTAATGTTTCGAGAACGCGAAGACACAAGCTTTCATCATACACACAAACTTGTCACCGTCGACTTGAACAGGCACCATAAATTTGTCGTTCACAACTGATAATCCTGACCCTGACGTCAAAGTTATGATCCATAAAAGGACGTCACTGAACGCGCCTGCATACAACGAGCCCTGGCAAGAGCCTCTCGCTTGGAAGAACTGTCATGGCTGCTTGTGATTTTATGGAACGCGAACCGTTTTAATTCCAGAATCTCTAGAACCATTTTTTTCTAAAATTGCACGCTGTGCTGTTCCTTGTTAGTGCTCAGTTGGAACACCTCTAGCGGGATCGTCGAAACGTTAAAGACTGGGAGGCGCTCACTTCCCCCAGTGGCGTTGAAATATGGGGCAAGGGGCATAAAGGTGTGAAGGGGGGGGGGGGTAATTGCCTTAGGCCCTGACCATAGCATATCAGAGAGTTTTAATTAAAAATAAATAAATACATTTACAGTTCTCTGTAACGTCGAAATAGAGCGTAGGTCTTGAGCAAGAGGAGGGGAGGGTATGTCCTTCCACCTTTCTCAGTACCCTTCCCTCCTTCTCTCCTGCTCCCCTCTCATTTAGCGGGAAACTGAATTGGGTTTGAGGTCACGTAACGTCAATTTCCCAACTAAATTTAGCGGGAAACGTGCCATAAAGCAACACGCGTGGTTATGCCAACGGCGACGCCGCTCAAGCCCGAAACGGGCGCTTGAGAGCTGCGGTTTTCAAAATTGGGGGAAGGGATATCCCCCTTCTTCACTACCTTCACCCCCTCTCCCACCTCTTGCTCTCTCTCTCTGTCTCTCCCAAACAACTTCTACGGCCCTGCCTGACTCCTATTTGTGTGCGTGAATGTGTGTGTGTGTGTGTGGTCGTACTGTACCTTCTTTTATATCCCTTCCTAAGGTGTTTCCTCGCCATCCCTTGTCGCCACCTCTTCTCTCAAACATTACCTACGTCAGTCCACACACGGCCCCTGGGTGACCCCAGTAGCGTTGTTGACAGTTCCGGAAGATGAGCTCCAAAGCCGCGTACACCGCGCACGGTTCCACAATATCACAAAGTTCAATCGTCCCTCGATTCCGAAGCGTAGTAATTTTGGCCACGAATAACTCCTTCTCAAAGTTGTGAAACGTCACTTTGTTGACATTATTAACTTTCACAAACAACGATCTTCCGACGAGAAAGTTCCGAGTGTTTACGGCCCGCCTAGGTTTCAATTACGTAATATTGATTCTATCGCGGCCACGGTGTAGGATACACTCTTTAGGTGAGGACACGGCGGGGCTGAACGCGCGGCGCGAGGAATCAGATGGTGTTAGTTCGACCGGCATCCGAAAGGCTGCATTACTCCGCGGCCACCGTGCCCGCGGCTGAAGCGAAAAACACATGCGCGTCAAAACCGTCCGGTCCGGCGTGCGAACTGTCGGGAAGATGGCTGCTCCAGAATCGCCGCACAGGACGGTTCGCGACACATGGTTCTCCGCGCTTCGGGTGAGTCGCTCCGTTCAGCTCCACCCAGTTTCGGGTATCCCTCTACCGAATAGATGGATGAATGCTAATGGCTATATATATAACGGGGTGGTAGCTCGCGCCACCTAGACTAGGAAACAAAATACTTCCCTCGCCCTTCTTGGATTTTTCTGACTTTAAAACAAACATACTATTTTTATTACATTCTATTAAATGTGTGCGTGTGTAAAGATTTTCCGTGAGGTTACTTTATGCTCAACATCACTTAATCGCTATGAACCGCAGCGGACCTTACGGAGCCATCCCAGCGAAGCAAGCACTGCGTACAAATCACGTGACTACGCCCACTGCGCATATCTGCGTCTCTCGAGAAGTTCACGTGCCACTCACACGGCATTGAAATGGCTC
This sequence comes from Ixodes ricinus, assembly GCA_037355805.1. NCBI lineage: Eukaryota > Metazoa > Arthropoda > Arachnida > Ixodida > Ixodidae > Ixodes > Ixodes ricinus. The sequence goes on along the minus strand of JAZHYW010010826.1, from coordinate 6,627 downwards.
GTAGCGTCCGCTGCACTCCATCACAAGGTGAAACGGAGTGCATTCGGGTTTCGACGGCCTCGATCGGTCCCAGAAGGCCGGCTTGCTATGGCGCGCGAGATGCAGCAGCTTGTTTTGTGCGCGCGGAAAAACTCGAAGCTTCCATCTCCTTCACAACGACTCGCGTCGCGTGACGCACCGCGCACCGCCACATGTGTGTGTGTAGGCGTTGTAAAGAGGGGGACATCCGCTTCCCAGAATTACGAAGCGCCTCCTCGCCCGATTGGTCCGAAAGTTAGGTGACAACATGACCTTTGCGCCATCCGTGCTGCATTGGCTGCGGCCTTCCGAAAATCGGACAGCAGTGCAGCGATATCTGGCAAGTTGGACGCACGCAGGTGCCCGTTTCGCTCCGTTGCGACTAAAACCCTCGCCCTCGAACGTCGTTCCGGCGGTTCGGACGTCGGATCGGACAGTTTTGACGGGCATGTGCTGCGCTCGACAGTGTCACTGGCGCTCAAATGGCGAAACTGTGTGAGAGCGAAAAAACATTCATCGCTGCCATGACACGCCGTTACACCGTGGTCTTTTGCACGAGCGACAACCTCGCTGGAGCTCTGCGCGTGTGAAGTGTGAGGCGGTACGAGCCGTCTTTGCCATGCCGACGGGTCGACCAGTCATCTGCCGGCGCCGCTCGAAACCATAGTGAGAGAGAGAAAAAGAGAGAGAGAGTTAAAAGCGAACTTTATCTGCACTGCGCGGGGAGCGCGCTGTCCTCACCTGAAGAGTTTTATCTTACACCGTGATCGCGGCGCAGGGATGTAGGGACAGATGGGAGCGACGTCATCAGTGCAGCCGTTGAATCGCCTGGCCCCACGATGTTGCTAACGCGCGCTCCGTTGAAGGTCGCGACGACTTTGTGTTTCACATCCTCGCTGGAATTTGAGCACCAAGAGAGCTTGGATGATTGACATCTCGTCCGGCGTGACGCCATCGTCGCGAGAGTTCAATCAGCGCGCTACGCCAACTTCGGCCCCAACTTTGTGTTTGACGAGTTTAGCGACCTAGGTATCCAAGGCAGCTCTGACATTTAAGACCAGCTAGCATAGTGTTCATGACATGCTGAAATGTTGAGGAAACATACAAAGTACAAACGTCAACACTTGAAACTCGTACGATACGTCGCGCGTGACGAAAGCCGTGTTCTCATGGTCTCTCCCGTTCACTTTTATATGCCAATAGACACTCTTCAGGTACATCGATGAAGAATATCGAGTGTTCACGAGTCAAGGCATTGGCTGAAAGTCTCTCTTTGTTAGGGCGTTTAGTCGACAATAGAGTTAGGTGAACTTCAGAGTCCTATCCATTTTTACAAGCACGGCTTCCGACGTTCATGGACAACTGGAAGGCACAATAGTGTGGCCATTTAGCATTTTTTTGCACTTGTTTATGAATTACCTCCATTTCATGTAAGGAGCCTCGGTACAGCGACTGGCGCACAGCGAGCACCTTGTCGACGGTAACGATGCGGTGCTTCGCTACCGTTCTTTATCCCTCCTTATACAGATAGAAAATCACTCTACGCAATCGCCCAGGAGTTCAAGCAGGCGTCCTCGATCTGTGGCAGGAAAGAGAGACAAACATATTTATTATATATGATAGGATTTCCGTCGATGAGTGGTGAGCTCTGAGACGAGGGGGGTCGGGTGGGGGGTTATACGGACGGGGTGTGGATGACTAAATTGCTATTAGATGAACCTATGAGGCTCAGATTCCCTGATTAATTCAACCAAAGATTGTATGATCGCCTTTCTTTTCTGTTCCCGGCATCTTGGGTAGTCCAGTCGCTAAGCCTCCTTGGTTGTTCCTCGGCGGGTAATTTTTCTCATGACGTTTTTCTGTGGTCTTCCAGGCCTTTGCACTGCCACAATAAGTGTTTGATACCTGCCACCTTATTTTCTCTGCACGCCTTGCAGATAGGGTCTTCTTCCTTCAGTAGCCCAAGGCTGTCAGTTTGGCCAGCGTTATTGCCGTTGTGGTTATGATTCTGCGAAATGTGGTCGCTTCCCATCTCTGTATCCATTTGGAAGTGAGTTTCTCTGTCGGTACTAGTCTCCTCAGGTAGGCTTTTCAGATTTGTCTTGCCTCTCCACATGGTCTTCCGTTTCCTCGTTGTCCTCCAAGCGGTCGACCCTGTCACGAAGCTGTTGCTGCTGGCTGCCTCCACTGCGACTCGGTGAGCCCACTCTGTTCCTGGGAATCTGCACATGGCCCGAATCCACTCTAATGTCAGCACGATGCCCTTCGCGCTTAGCTTTGTGGCAATCGCTTTAATTATCTTTGCCGTTCTGCTTTTTGGGTTTGCTGTCTCGACACGGCTTGACTGCCACTTGTGAATCTGTAAAAATTCTCGCACTCCTTGGCCCTTCCCTGGTTTTTTAGTATATTGTTGGTCGTTTCAAGGATTGCCTTGAGTTCTGCTTCATGCATGGAGGAGTTCTCAGGTAGTCTCATGGTGCTTTCTCACCCCGCCTTGGGGCCGATCGAAGCCGTGGCCTCGGAAATTTCTGTCTTAGGTTCGTCCGCGTATCTGATTTCTTCTTTGTGTGCATGTTCGTCGCACCATTTAGCGTGTTGTGTTGCCACCTGTGCTCTGCGTCTTTCGTTATGCAACCTTGGCTGGGGTCAATGATCAACGATGTATGTGTCTTGCCATGGTGGTGCTGGTTCTTTCAATGGAAATCTCCCTCTGCCTCGTAGCCAATCATTCCAAGTAGCTTTCTGCGAGGCTAGAGCCCTCAACCCCTTGAAAGAGTGCTATACTCTACTCCTTCGCCTGGTCTTGGAGCTGGTTCATTGCTGACTTGTTCGTTAGGTCTTCCAGGGCAGTGTAATTATAAAGTCCTTTGACATGTCTCACGGCACGGTGATTTAGTCGTTTTATTCGCTTCCATTGCGTTTTGGTTAGGTTGAGACCAATTACAGCTATATAGTGCTTTGGCCGTTAAGTAGAGCGTTTGTCAAAATACTGAAGGTGCCTTCATTGGCTCTCCAGGACTTAGATGTGGTCTTTTGCACGAGCTTTAGAGTCTGCCGCCATACTTTTTTTCAGAGCTGGCAACCAATTCGTACAGCGGGCGCTTTCTTGAAACGTCATGCCTTGTCTCTTTATTTCATTTTCTCTGCTTAGTTTCTGTCCTCGGATGTTTAAGTCTACTTGGTCCGTGACGGCTTTTCGATGATCTCTGGGCCTGGCTCATGACCATGAATTGAGTCTTTCAGGCGACAATTGCATTCCAACAGTCTGGAGATACTCTAGATTTCATCTATTTCTTACTGTGGTCTCTAGCTCCTGGTTAGCCATTGTTGCTCCTTTGTTCGTAATGTGATGTCGTCGGCAAATATAGTAAATCCAAGCAAGGTCCATGTAATCGCGTCTGAGTCTGGCTGGAAGACCAGCCATCACCATGTTAAACAGCGTTGGTGAAATAACTGCCCCTTCCGGGACCGACTTGCTGTTCGACATCTCTGGTCTCCTTGTTTCTCCTGTTTTTACCTGAAACATTCTGTCTGTAAGGAATCTACGCTATAAACCAAAGCGTTTTGTTCCTCATAAAGCAGTCTTATTCACCTTGGATGACTGCCCAGTGATAACTTCATCAAATTCCTTTTCGATATCCAGTGCCACAAATGAGCCGTGGGTCTACACGCGACTTAGCAGAACATAACTTGCTCTTAAAAGTTTTAGACTGTCCTGGGTTCCCATTGCCTCCATGAAACCAGTCTGCCTGGCATAAAGTCTGACATAAGTTTCAAGGTACCACTGGATTCTATGCACTAATGCTACTTCACCATTCTTTTGCATACGTTGGATGCTTTGCAGACTGGCCTCGAAATCTTCATCTTATCTTTCGGTTTCCCTGGCTCGGGCTATAAGGTGTGACCCAATACAGCTTCTGTGGCTGAGCAGTCAGAAGAGTTCCGAAGGTTGCGTTCTCCGGGGCTCGGTTGAAGACAATTTCCCGACTGTGCAGTGATGGCGGCTATGGCTCCTGAAGTTCGTCAATGTGACCCACGGTAGTACCGTTAGATAGGTATAGTGGCTCTTGTCCGATGTTTGTAACGAGTAATTTTGGTATGCACCCTTCTTGAAGATCCGCTACACCACTCGAGGTTCTAAGCCGTGTTCCTAGAAACAACTGGACGATGCCCTCGAGCAGAACTTTGACGCAGGAGAGATTCATCGGTTCCGACAGGTCGAAACACTTGAGCGCGGCGACGAGGTTTGCATGGTTCGGCAAGCACACAGACAATTGATGACGTCGTCTTTGTTTCCTCCGATGGTGCGACAGGTTTTTTAAAGTCAACCTTTTGGCTCCCAGATCAATGACAGAGCCCTAATCCCACAAGCCGTCCATTCCACGTATAACGTCCCTCGCACAGTCATAAAGAACGACGAACTTAACCGGACAGGTTTTCTCCTCAATTTCGACACGAGTGGTGCACCGTCCGAGTGGTGTTATGAAGTGTCCTTCAGCGGTTCGTGTCTTTTGAGCCATGCCACGGTGTCGTAACTTTACGGAAGGCGGAGAGAGCTTCCCACTCAAAACCGAGTAGTCTGCTTCTGTGTCAATGAGTACCCTCGCGTTGTGGACGTCAATGACTATGTTGAGGTTGTCGGGCACCGCAGCAGAAACGTTTTTTTGTGGTGTATTATCGTTTAAATGGGAGCTCTCCAATTTCTGGGAGGGATATGTACTTCATCAGTGAACGGCAACTCCACCTCGAAGTGTTTCCGAGCTGAGTTTTTCCAGCGTGGCATGGAGCACGATGTAAAAAAACTTTTCTCACCGGCTTTGTTGGTGGGAACGATGAAAGGTTTGACTCTGATGTCGCTGGGACGGCAACGTTATTTTGGGGTGCAGTCGGCACCAGGAACGCTGATGGGCGCAGGTACTCCTCGATGTCTGTCAGCCGTTCACGCAAGGCGGGGCCGTGGCCCATTCGGCGTTAACAGTCGCAGGCCCTCTGGCGTAAGCTGCACCTTTGGTAGACCTGGCCGTTCTCTCCGCAGTGATAGCAGATAAAGCGTCGGTCGGCCGTTCGCCGTGCGTTGGTCTTCCTGGGGTACACATAGTTTCTGGGGTATGGCACTTGGTCTGCATGGTGTCGGCCAGACTGCTGAGCTGGAGACTGACATTGAGGCGAGGCGGCATTTCGCGAGGCGGTGGCAGAGTCCGTCGGACCTCTGAGCCGTACGACCAACGTTGGCTCCTCTGTGGCTGCCACGCTGTTTGGAGCCTGTGGTTGGAATATTTGCTCTACCTCTCCGCGTACCACCTTGGCATTGGAGGGCGAGGCCGTGCGTCCAGCATTAGGGAACAGCTCTTTAGCTGCTCCCGTGCAGTCGCGAATAATATCCCGAATTCCAGTTAGGCTGGAGCCGTGGTCCCGCACCGAGGCGAGAGGGCAGCTACGCCATGGTGCCGGTTGTATTTAGGCTGACATGGAAAGGATGGCAATGCTGTGTTCGTCGCCTCAGTGACTTATACTTGAACGGCGCTGGTGGTTTCCGGGCAGGGGCCTGACCGGCTGCTTTTGCCAGAGAAGCTACGGCTGACACAATTGAGGCCGTAATTGTTGCCTCCTGCAGCGCTCTCTGCGGTGCTGGTGTCCCGGAAGTGGGGACCGTAGTGCTGCGCTTGCAGCACCACTGTAACAATCCTTCCCTAAAAAAACAGCGTCCTCAGGTACAGTAGCACGCCTGTGGCCTCCCTTCTCTAACTCACCTGCACAATTGGAGTTAGTGATGGCCGGACAGTTATTCCTACACTGTCGCCTGTTGTCCCAACCCGTCGACCTCTGTGGGGAAGGTTCGTCTGCTGCCGTAACACCTGCTTGGTCATTCCCGAGAGACGAGCTTTTGTCTCCTGGGAGTCCCGCACAACCGTCCTACATAGCTCTTCCGCGGCGTGGTCCAATATTTTCGCTTGTGCGTTGCCCTGATTCCCGTTGATACGCAGATGGTCGCCATGACGGTTCCAGGTAGTGCTGTTCGAGCATCAGACGAGCCGACGGAGGCACTGGTAGCTTCGCCAGCCTCCCAGGAAGCCACCGACTCCCCTGTTTAATGTTGAGTGTCCCGACATGTCGCCGATCTGGCGTGCCTTCCCGTCTCTCGCGCCCTGTCGGCCCTCGCCTTCTCTTTTGTAGCCGCTTGGTGCGGTTGCCATGTCGATGGTCAGACATGGTTTGCGCATCATCTTCATTTCATGCCAGGATGGGTTTCATCTAGCACACTAATCTCTAGCTGGCCCAGGTATCGCTGCACCACTACCTTGTATCCACATATACCATTACCGCAGTCGTGCACTTCAATATTATTCTATGCGACCCAAAGATGACCTTCATTGAACTGTGTCTTGCAAGCGATTACCGCTCCACAATGTATCTCTCACTGCTGAACTGATCGGTTTCCTTTTTCGTCGCCTGTACCACGGCTGCCGGACAGCAGCGATGGAAAACCTTTTATAGTATTAACTAGTTCTCTGACACAAAATTCGTCAAAAACCATCAGGTATGCAGCTGACCGTCGGCATTGCCCAACAACTTCGTCACCGGAGTTGGCTGCACCGAACGCGCGCTGAT
>JAZHYW010010825.1:0-113779 GCA_037355805.1 Ixodes ricinus | reverse complement strand
ACATGTATTGCTGTGTAATATATGTACCCCGGGAGCGTTTGACGACACATCCAACTTTCTCAGATAAACAAAAAACAACCCTTTCCAGTCCTGTTCCTTCACGCGTAGATATTATTTGTTACAAGTGCTGCGAAATTTTGTTTGTGCGTCTCTTTTGACTATGTGCATAATTACCTGATCTACTCGCCGTTCAGGAACACGGAAAAATACACAAATGAATAGTGCCAGCAGACGCCAGCACGTGTTTCATCGCAGCACCCGGACTTTAGCAGGTCTCTAGCGAAAGTGCCAGATAAAACTGTGCAAGCTGCAGTTATGTTGATTCTATTTTTTTGTATGCTATGATAGTGCGTGTGGACAAAACGCCTGCATACTCTAGAAACGTGGCTCGTAAGCATCCTAAGACTCGCAGCAAGGCTCAAGAGAGTTGCACTAATGTGTATTTGAATATTAAAAAAAAATAATGAATACATTAAAAAAGACGGCTAAACTACTTATTCTGCAGTGCGCTTTTTGTGAAGCCGTTATTTGATATGCTTTTATTGGCTGTAGACCTGGATGAGTGGCTAGTGGATATGAAAAAAAAAACACATAAAAACATGATCTATATTATGTTAAATGATGAGGGGTGTATTTTCTCAGCCAACAAACAAGTGCTTACAGTAAAATACAAATCATATTTTGATGTTTCCGTTTCGGCACCGGGAACAATTTTTCGTAAATTTAACACTTCGCGCGTTGCGCGTTGGTAAGAGGACCAAGCAGACCTTAAGTAGGTGGAAAATACCTTTTACCTAGGGTGAAGTGAAGACTTGTTTTTTTTTTACCTTTCTAACTTTTAGGTCAAGTAACACGAAACCCTAAATCAGTTTAGTATCTTCATAAATAATCTCTCGAGAGTTCACTGTGCTCTTGTTTGTTATGAACGGCTCTTACAGCAGTGATTTTACTGTTTCATGGTGGAATGAATAGGTGCTCTCTCATCCGTCTGGACTAAAGCTCCCAGAATATGTTTTCCTTTGTCTTGCAGTTAGCGTCGAATGCGCCAGTGCACGAGGCCCGTGTCTCAAGCGGTACTTGAAAGCAGATGGCAGCGCAGCGCTGAAAATGAGCGGCCCTTGGAAGCAAATGGGGGTACCGCTCTTGGTTCCTCCCTTACGGAAATGTCATATCTGGACTTATATTAAAAAATGCAGATATGGATATATAAGGAATTGGGCAGATATGGCCAGATATGCATAGTCAGGCCATATCTGGATGCATAAAGCCATATCTGCCCAATTCCTTATATACCCATATCTGCCCAATTCCTTATATACCCATATCTGCCCAATTCCTTATATGCAATATATGGACTGCTTTATATGATCCCGTGTTTGGGCCTGGCAAATAAGGTACCCACCCCATATAAAGCAATTTTCATGTGATGCTCCTTCTAGGATCACATGAAAATTATTGCCATGGGGCAGGTACCATACTTTCCAGGTCCAGACATGGGATCATATAATGCATTTCTATGAATATCCACAAAATATATATTTACTGCTATCCCACACTGCCAAACGTATGTTTACATAAATATATCTACAGAATATTCCACTGACCAATCTTTATTGGCCTGGTTCGGAAATAGTCATTCCGACAAATATGTATGCTACAAAGATAGAATGAAGGCGATTGCTAGTTAAGAAACATTGTAACATATCATTCAACGTTTGAAAGGCACAGCCATTTGGCGGGATTGGTTGTCAAGGGAGCAGACCGAGAATATTGTTTGCAAAAAAAGTTTAATACATAAAAGCGCCAAAACTCTAAACAAGTACTTCCCCCGTTTAAGAAAAAAATTATAAGAAACAAAACTGAAATATAACATGGACAACCACTAAAATAGACTAAAAATGTAATAGCACACAGACACCTATTAAAATAAAACAAATGAAAGGCAACAATTAAGCTGTAAACTATACAAAAGATCCAAAGTCATTGATTCCTACTCACAGGGTCACAGTCCTGATTCAACTCTCCGGTCGAGCACAGCAGTTTTCACAAGGGCTTGCTTGCTAGCCTCGTCGTTGAAGTCCTTCCTTACACCGTGCGATGTTCAAGTCCCCCAGTCGCTCCTCGCAGGCCTTGTTTTTCCGATCGGTCCCCAAATCATCCCGTGTGATTAACACGTCGCACACCACACGCACACAAACCGTTGTTTGCCGGAAGCAATACAAGATGAAAAGGTCATTACTGCTCCTTGAACACGAGGAGGTCACCACTGTTTCCCGCACTAGAAAATGACGAGGGCATCATATCTTTAACAAAAACCTCGTAAAAGGAAAAGATAAAATAATGAACACATAAGAAACAAAAACACGAAGGACTAAATCATGAGAAAAAAAATGAAATAATTAGCACACAAGTAAAAAGAATAAAAACACGAAGGACCTCCAGACAGCCACATTGGTTCAATTAACAATGATGTTTAATTCTGATTAAAAAATATTCCTGCTGCGCTAAAGATCACCAATATGGTGTGTAAACTAGGCGACCTTGAGCAAAGCAGGAATATTTGTGATCATAATCAAATGTCATTGCGATCTCAAAAAGTGTGGCTGCCTGCGTAAGTCCTTCGTATTACTATTCTTCTGATTTTGGGATATGCCAGCTGAACAAAGGAAGAAATACACACGACAGAGAGAGAGAGACACAAAGAACATACACATGCACTCTGCTGGACTAACAACCGTTTACTAAATATCATATTTTCCTTCGTCGACTTTCATTTAATGGATAACTTCTTTTCCTTCGTCGACTTTAATTATTGCCTAGATGAAATAATTGTTCCTCGCCTTCATCACATCAGTTTGAAAAACGTTGCATCCCCAGAGGTAACGTCTTCTGTGGGCACATGCAGGCTATTTTACACAGGGGCGTTTCCTGTAAATACTACTTTTCTTTTGCATGAAGCACAATGGAGGCAGTGCTTATACAATCTTCCTTCTTCTCCTCAATGGCTAGGGACTCTAGAATTTCCCTTGCGACCTGTTTTTTTTTTTTTTTTTGTCTAGCCATGATGGTGATGTTTGAGAAGAATGGAGCACATTGGCATTCGCGACAATGCGCTGGAAGATGGCCCCCTGCTCCAATTGTGCGCGCGCTCGGAGGCGGCGTGTTCTCTGGTGCGGTCATTGACACAGCGCCCAGTTTGTCCGATGTAACATTTCCCACCTGACAGCGGAATGTGATAAACAACAGCGCTTTCACATGGGGCGTATTGAGTCCTGTGGGCGGTGCCGCACGTGTTTTCGTTGTTGTCGCCCTCACTGTTAACCTTGCGGCACATGGCATATGCTTGTTAGGAGCAGAGAAGACCTGCACCACGCAGTAGTGATACATGACCGCACGCCGGTACGATGCTCATCGAGATCGAAATGGGCAGGGGTGGGGATTGAACCCAGGACCCCTAAGTTCTGCAGCACACGCTTTCGCTCCACGTGCTCCGAGCTGGTGTGCGCTAGCCCAGTCGGCCACCGATCCACCAACGCAAGGCAACGCAACGCACTTCTGTTGTAAACTCATACTTCTGCTTACGAATGAAATGCGCAATTCCCCTACAGGCTTTCATTCCACGTGAGTGGCATCAGAATTGCTAAAGGCCAGCCCATAAATACTGTCTGTGTTAAAAACAATCCTAGCAGCAATAAGTTGCTTTTATATTGCTCAATATATAGAGCATCTTACCATGAACAGCCTTGGCAGTCTTCCATGAAGCCAGGACTTCAGCAGAGAAGACTGTCATTCTGTGTCGTCTCAGGTCACTCACATCAGGATGGCGAAAGTGAATGTCAACGTCTAATTGGGAAAAGCTGCAGTAAGTATAAAGATGAAAACATAGATTAGAATATATGATAAAAAATATCATAGACCAACTTGAAAAAAGTGCACAAAAAGACAAGGACAGGAACACGTAGGACGCAGACTGGTGCAGATTCACAACTCGATCTATTGAACATAAAAGAAAATAAATAAGAGGATGAGAGAAGTCAGAAAGGCTGTGTACAGAGAATGTGAGCTTCAGGAACTGGGGCGTGAGGCAAAGATGTCAGGTAGATTGTTTTACAGACGCTCTAGAATTAACAACAGCCTTCCCATGCAGTAAGGTGGTGAGTTCATTCTGATTGAACATCTTAAAATATAGCTCACAAAAAACAAGAAATAAAGGAGTGGAATACATACACTACATACGAGTGCAGACTCCCAACACACATAAATTAGAAGAAAAAAAAAGAATGCGGAAGGAGCTTTAGCAAAAGTTTGAACAGGTCCAAGTGGAATGTGCAAATTCACCCATATTCATAAGACTGTAAAAACGATTTTCTCGGCAGCTCAGGTAACAGACGGATGTGCGGACAAATTGGTCGCCCATACTACGAATAATAAAGGCCTAAAATAATTATTTTGTATGTTTTTTATAGTATCTTCTAATTATTCACGTTTTTCCTAAGGATGACATACACGAGCAGTGTAAACAGTGCATAGATAGGTGATAATCCATCATAGATTTTAAAGAGAGATTGAGCTGTCTTTATGTATTAGCCATCCATCTGTTACCTCAACTGACACGAAAATTATGTTTTTTGTTTTTTTTTAATCTGCTCTTGCTAACAGGTAAATCAGCGCGTCCCACTTGGGCCTGTGCTCGAGCTTCTTCGGCAAAAAAAAAAAAAAATTGCTACAAACGATAATTATATTTCTCTCGAAGCACCCCTGCGATTCAAAAATGGGAACGTTCCGGCCACTCTCGTTCCCCGTGTTATAGCGAAATATAGCGCCGCGTGTGGCGGTTTCACCGCACCGGCCAAGAATCACTTGTGTCAATCTTTTTTACAGCCGACTGTACGTAGGATCATACGAAACACGCGTACAGCAAATGATCTTTAGAGCTCGACATTTCGCGAGGAATAAGTGCCGGTGTCAAAAGTTATTTCGCGGGCACAAAGTTTTGCGATCGGAAGTGGTATGCTATGCATTAATCACCATGGGGTGAATTCATTGCGGCACCAATTTTCGGAGATTCTTTTCTGATTACGAATTGCGAAAACGAAGTCGTCTGCAGGCGACTGGGCCGGCGAAAGCTACGCACTTGCTCGATCAAGCAATTGCTGCTTTTTGTCGGCTCCGGATCTCCGCACGCAAGTACGGAGAGTGGCGTCGGCGATGGAGAAACACCGCGCTCTTCCAGGCATTCTAGCTTACCAGTCCCTCCGCTCCCTCCCTCCCCCCCCCCCCCCCCCCCCGGTCTCCTAAAGAGTTCCGCCGCTACTGACGTACCTTCACCGATGACAGAGCCTCTACATCGGGGAAAAAAAGAAGAAAACAGCCTCGCATAACACCATTCGCGCACAATTAGTAATGCTGGTAAAAGCAAGCGATCTACAGACAATAACAAGCCTTTTGAACGCAGGAAATAATCCAGCCCTAACGAACAAAATACGAACTTACTTCGGATCCCGTGCCATGATCTTGGCTGCTGAGCAGATTTGACGTAGTTCCACGTCCCATAGTCGTTTCCGTCTTTTTCGGACACATTTGAAACTAAGGCAAACTCCACGCATCACCAATAATCGGGAAATTGGACCGTTAGCCGATCGCGAACACTGGCCATAGAGTAATATACACAAGGTAAAGAGCGGACACTGCCATAGGTCCCAGCGGCCCAGATAGACGATTGACAGGTAGCGCTCCTAGCGGGCGGCATTAAGCGTAACCTCATTCCGGTTCCGGTCAAGTTAGTTTCGGTTTCGGTTTGGCCGTTTTTGCTTTGGTTCTCCGGTACCCTTCCCTCTCTTTTTCCTTCCCACCCCGCTCCTCGCTCGGCTCTCGGGAACTCCTCGACTCCCAAACGCTGGTTTTTTTTTTTTTTTCTAATATTGACGCACTTCTTATTTTAAATTTTACCATAGAATCCGTGCAAAATGTGTCACACAATGTTTCAACTTACTTTACAAAACAGAGGTGTATTTCTTGTACTTTTCCTATTGTAAAGCATCGAAGTTACACAATCGCCACAGACTCCTGGCTGGTGGAGCATTTTGGGTCCAACAACAGTAAGTGGTTCGAAAACATTTTATTGGACCACATACATGTATACATGATTTACTTCAAAAGCTTTGTATGTTTTATACGAAACAAATACTCACAAAAATAAATTATTATGAAGGAGTTCGGCATATCATACACTTCGTAATAGATTATTAGCAGAACCAAGTTAACAAAAACTTTCCACAGAGAACATGCTGAATGATCCATTCACTTTCACGCCGACTCGGGCACGGGAAGTAAGTACAGAAATATATAACACATCGCTATCATTACCAGTCATAAGAGTATTACAAGAGTTCCCAATATCCAGCTAAAATAAAAATCACAAATTTGCATAGCCTCAAACTCACTGCGGGCAAGCTATTACCAAACAATGAGAGCTCTATTCGAAATCTGACAAGATTCAACGTCCCTAAACATTCCTCGAAATTGTTCAGGAAAGAAGAATGGCTTCAGAAAAAGCGGCTAGAAAACTATGGACAGTGGATACAAAAGTGGATACATTTTCTTTTGAATATTTTTGCCTGCTACACACTATTTTCTATAGAACTTCTGGAGAAATTGAATAAATATTTTTGTTCGGGAGCCGTGATACACATTTGCTGGAAAAAGGGGAAAGGAATGTTTGGAGTGCAAGCAGCACCACCCAATTAATAAGCGCTTTCTATTTTTGGTTTGGCAACCGCCTCCGTTAATACAATATTAACAGTTAAACCTGTCTAGTTGCTTACCAGCCACTGAAGAGTGCAGCCGAACTTTCTCCGAGTTCCGGTTAAGTAATCGAACATGCCAATTCAAGCGCGTATTCTGCAAAACATTTTTGAAAACCGTTTGTGGCACTCCTCTGGGCAAAGGCCAAAAATTACCCAGACCTCAAAGTGTGCGATACAAGGCGGCATAGACTCCTCGAACATGTGCCACACTCGCTATTATTGGAAGAAAGTGATTTTCTAGTTGCTGAATGAAATTAAAGGCAGCCTGGGATCGTACTACTAAGTTTCCGAAGAGTTTTCCTGGCACGTGGTATGCTTCATGCACAAGAAAGTACTGGTGAGGCCTAGTCAAGTTACCAGACTCATCGCAGAGCAGCTGAGAACAGCCACAGCTGTGGGTTGTCTCTTCAAGCACAAGCTTGATCAAATAGCCCCACACGTAATAAGTGGACGAGTCATCAATTACGTTAGACATGATGTCTGATGCCAGCTCAGAAATATCCTCTAGTGGCGGGAAGTTATCAATTGAGAGACATCCCACATTGTCTGAAATTGAACTTCCATGGTGCGAAGGTATTGGCAGCTCCTTGAAAAGCTCAGCCTTGTCATGTTCTACGTTTCCATTGTTCGACAATTTGAACAGTTTATTTATCACTATGTGTTTTAATCCGGTGAACTGATGCAGTTTCGGGTTTGTGTTGCAGCCCAGCATTTGTCGTATATAGCTCCAAAAGGGTTTTCACGTGGGTCTTGCTGCAGGCGTTGTGCAAGTAAGAACTTAAAGTCATGGCTCTTTGAAAGCTCATTTCAGAGCATGAGGACACTTTTTATAGTAACTTGCCACCCTATGATGGCTTGTGGCTGTCTCCTATATTGGAACTGCCATGCTGAAATCCATTCGAGTTGCTGGTGAAGAAAATCGAGTATTTCAGATTCTCCTTTCAGAATGGCATGACGCAACTTCTGCCCTGTCTTCTTCAATTGTGAGCTATTTAGACAGTCAAAAAGTATGTACATCCTATCAAAGAAACAGGCTGTAGCCATGGCTGCCTCAGGAAGCTCCTAGGCATAAACAAGGGATATGACTGCAAGAAAGAATGAGGCACTCAGTACCTGTGCGGCACGATTTACTTCCATGTTACTCAAAGGTTTTTGAAAAATGTCTCTTAGTATGTTTCGGAGCCAATTGCAAGCTCATCTCACGGGTAGTACGATAAAGTTCAACAATATGGGACGACTCAATGGCCTCATTTCCCTTGCAAACTTTCTGGGATTGGAGATTGCTCTTGGTTGTTTTGGGGAGGTGCGGAACATCAAAGATAAAGTAAACATATTCGTTGTCAACTTCAGAAAATGACTTATCAACACACAAACCGTTGGTTGCCTAAGCTTACGTTTGAAGCCCCCTAATCAAAGACCACAGCCTTTACTGTGAAGCCAACAGTCTTTAGCTCCCGAATGAGAGATCTGAGTAGACTGCGTTTAACAGAAGACGTCGTTGGAGTGTGCAAAACAGCAGGCACGTAGCCCGGGGGGGGGGGCATGGGGCCCAGCTCCACCCACCCCCCAATCTTCCATTTTACTGGGGCCTCCTCTCCCCCTCCCCCTCATACAGCATTTTGTCGTAAGCGCCCCCACCCCCCCGAAACAAAATCCTGGCTACATGCCTGCCCAACAGTGTATGCAAGGGGCTAAGCTCACCCCACCTCCTGAAAATTCCAGAAAGCACAACAACCAAGGCTCTATCTGCTATGTTAGAGATACGTTCAACACCGTCATCTGTAAATCAACGGACAATGTTGCGTGCAGGGTCGTGAGTTAAGTTCTTTTTTAAAACAATCTCATCGAAAATCAAGATGCCCACACAATCAAGTGCAGCCCGACAGCCCGGCGGAAATGACAGCACGAACTCAAACCGATCGGCTCCACAAATTCCCGCCGAGCATGCAAGCACGCGGGCGGTCATGCGTCACCTTGATTGATGCAAAGTCGACCGAATATGATGCAGCAGAAAGCACAGACGGACGGCACGCACGGCACGGACGAGCAGAGGCCATGCAGAATGATGCAGAGGCGACGGCGTGCAGACGGGCAGGCCATGGCAGGCGCAATTCATCACGTGGTTTTTGTGACGTATTTGATTAGCACTATTTAGTCGTTTTAAGTACCTTAAATAATTCCAAAGCATAACAATTTAAAAAATAAATACTTCTTGGAGAGAGAGCTTTATTTAATATTAACCCAAAACAGAAAAGCGCCACGTATTGGAGGGCATTAAACGCACTATCTGGGCCGCGAATCGGCTTTAGTGTCCTCTCTTTACGTTTACTGTATTACTCTATGCACTGGCATTCAAACGCACACGGCCGGCAAAACGTGCGAAACATAGGCGGTTGATTCGATGAGGTTGTTATCGTATCTTCAACACGTTTAAAATAAAACGACCAGCAAACGATAATATAAAACTCATAAAAGACACAGCAATAATACATTATTCAGGTTGTCAATATCGCCACAATATTATAAATAAGTCCTGAACACGGTGCAAAATAATAAATACGAAACTAAGCGTGCAATGTTTCAAAACGAATTCAGCAGAGATGCAACATTCTAGAAAGGGAGCGAAGGTCAGCCGGGCGCTAGCCTAGTTCGTCGACGCCGTATCATGCTGAGCGTGTGGTTCGTGGTTCGAATCACGGTAGGCACAATCTATTTTCTTAGATTTTTTGTATTACTTTGAATATTTTTCTTACCTTTTTGTATTAGTTTTTATTATTTTAAATATGTTTTGCTCAGCTTTTTGTATTACTTTTTAATATTTTATATATTTTCTCACCTTTTTGTATTCTTTTTTTATAATTTCAAATTTTTTGCTCACCTTTTTGTATTAGATTTTAACTTTTAAATACTTTTTTCACCTTTTTGTATTAGTTTTTATTATTTTAAATATTTTTTCTCAGCTTTTTGTATTACTTTTTATTTAAATATTTTTTCTCACATTTTTGTATTCGTTTTTATTATTTTAAGTTTTTATCTCACCTTTTCGTATTAGTTTTTATTATTTTAAACATTTTTTGCTCACCTTTTTGTATTCGTATTTATTATTTTAAATTTTTTCTCACCTTTTTGTATTATTTTTTATTATTTTAAATATTTCTATGTTTTTCCTGTCGTCGGCACCGTTCTTCAGGGTAACAATCACGCAGAAGGTGAAAAGAAAAGTGCGAGCCCGCGTTTGAATTGATGCAATTAAGAAACCGTGGTCTTCTTGACTTGACCGGGATGATTCACGCTCTCCGTTCTAAAAGGTGGGTCAGTGTAGTAAACAAACAGCGCAAGTCCTTTCAACGTAGAAATATAAATAATAATAATGGGCACATTGAGAGCAAAATGGGAAAATGTGTAAGTGGCAGGCACATAACCAGGGGGGGGGCATAGGGTCGCCCCCCCCCTGAAATCTTCCATTTTGCTGGGACCTCCGCTCCCCCTCCCCCACATACAGCATTTGGCCTTGGGCGCTCCCCCCCCCGAAACAAAATCCTGGCTACGTGCCTGGTAAGTGGTAGAACTGCCACAGTGATGAAGCCGAAGTTTGTCATGAAAGCGGTCATCTTCACCCACTATTGAAACAAAAATACCGTCATTTTAAGGCAGGGATTTAGTTGAGCTCACAGCGCGCTAGGCATTAAGCACATCTCTTAATTTTCTGACTTCCGAAAAGTCGCCAGCCTGCGAACAGCAAAGCGCCGACGCCGGCCAGTCACTGACCTTCCATGTAAATACTGGCCATCAAAGACAGCGAAATGCCGATGGCGGCCAGGCTCTGAACTTTCATGCAAATACTGGTCAACAAAGAGAGCAGAAGCACGATTCCGGCCAGTCCCTGTAACCTCTGCTGAACTGGCCAGTGAGCAAGACGAAACCCCGACCCCGGCCGGGGCCGGTAGCTCACCGGCGCCCATGGCCGTGCGCCGCCATCCTGTTACCATGGGCCGGCCGGCGTAATCCCGATACCGGCCGACGCGGTGTGCTACCTGCATTTACATGTTGACTGGCACCATATAGTGCCATATACAGGAGTATCAGGCATCCTATACTGTTATATATGACAGCCCTTGGCACCATATATGACTTTATCTGGCAATATATTTCGTCATATATGGTGTCACCTTACCATATTGGCCCTGATTTCAGCCCTTGTATGACAATATATGACCGTATATGACTACTTATATGCCCATATACGGCCCTATATAAAATATATCTAGGGTCATATATGAAATTTCTGCAAGGGTGTATTGTCCTGAATTATCTGATCTTGCGCGTGCATGGAGCGCGTGGAGGCAATTCTAGATGCCATTCCGCGAGCTCCAGGACTGTCACTTCTCCAAAACCTCCTTCCACCTGGAGCAGTACCGTTCATGCGTGTTTATGTCAAGCCTTGTGTTAGTATAGCTATAATACATTCACCCTTAAGCTAAGGTAAGAAGCTCCGCCTTCAGCGTGAGCTTCCTGCCTCTGTTAAAGAACAATGGTGAACACGCAGGCACGCGAAACCAAAGCACTGCGGAAGCCATCAAGTTCGTGCTGAAGGCGGAGCTTCTAGTCTCAATTTAAGGGTGGCCGGAGTAGAGTCGCGCCTCGCCCCATGTTGATTACGTTGTTCCCTGGCTCACAGTCATTTTCTCGACAGCACCGCGACCGTAGCGCATAGCATCGATTTCGGTTTCGCGGCACTGGCGGGTCGCATACAGCTTCAGTTCGTGCTTAATGCCTTTAGCTGGTCGTATCTTGTTTGTAGATGCGTTTAAGAGACAGAAGATCCGGGGAGTTTCCGTCACGTGATCAATCCCTCTGCGTCTCCGTGCGCCATGGGAATCGGTCAGACTCAAAATGCAAAAACGGGAGTAGCAGAAGCAAGTGGCGTGAGGAAGCGCGCGGAGCAGATAGATGTGAAATGGAGAAAGAAAGACCAAGCAATTCGTGGTGTAGAAAGAGCGCGGCGAACAAAGAAGAGAGAATAAAAGGGCTATTCCCCACCTTTTGGTGACCACGAAAATTAAGCGTAAAAGATTTTAAATTCGTGTGGTAGCGAAGCGAGGCACGCACAGTGTTACATAAAGACAAAATGGGGACGAAAACAGTTTCAATAAACAAACACTCTGTCCCACAAAACATTTAAACTAAGGATTATCCCGATGCACAAACCCAATGCACAACAAACTGCGGGTCACCTTACCCTAGGCACTACCCCAAACAAAAAGCACGACAGACGTTTAAAAACTACCGCATTTACATACGTGCAAGAAGCAATTTATTGGACACAAAAAAAAACACAGCCGAACGGACAATTTTAAAGACAAATGCTGCGTTTTAATACAAATATTAGCTACCACACTGCTGCCTATACGCCATTCGGAGGTAACCGTTCGGCAGCTCTTTGCCTGGTTACAAATAGACAATGAGACAATACTGATGGATTCTAAGCACAAGTTTATTAAACAGTAACCTATTGTTTCCAGACCGGTTCGGTCGCTTGTTTGCGTGTGAGTGACGAAAGAAACAAGCGTCGCTGAAATTCACACACGGATGTATGGGGCACTGCTGACGTCAGGCAGTCCCGAGTCGCAGCTGCTAGGCAGAGAGCCCAAAGGACGATTCACGTTAGCCTTTGTGCGTTGGATCAACCAAGACTCAACGAAAAGCCACATTCACTAATTCTTCTCCAAGGCCAGCACGAGGCTGTTTTCTAATTCGAGTGTTTGGACGGTTGGTTCTGTCTGCTCTGCAAGGGCACTTCCCATGACATCCTCCATCCGGACTGAGTACCTGTGTCGCGTAAACGTCTCTCAAATGTACTTACAATTGTCAAGGTATGAGCCCGGGCAATTTTTAGGTGGTATGCGGTAAAACAAACGTTAAGTTTCCTTTTTTATTTTTTTTGGGGGGAGGGGGAGGGGCGACGATCTTTCGGGAAGGGGGAGGCCATCGCGGACTGTTGACAGAGGCGTTTCAGTAACGGCAGTCCCGTAGCGATCGAGAGAACGGGAAAGCGCCTCGCTGATGCGGCTGATGTAGGGCACAGAGACGAGATTGGAGTGGTGAATGCAAAGCGATACGGGCGGAAGCCTTGATATTTCGATTATTTCTAAAATAAAACGTCGCATGTAGCCTTTCTTGTGGTTACGTTAAGTTACGGCTTTGATTTCCGCTTGGTAAGTTTTTGTGGAGTAGGTGGCCAAGGCTTAGCTGAAGAGCGAGGAGGCCACCGGAGATTTATGACACCGGGGATGGTGGAAATCAAACGGTTTTAAGCGCCGAACCGCCAACAGGCATCTGGCGAGCCCCAGCGGAGGACTCAAGATTAATTTCGACCACCTGGGGATTTTTTGATGTGCAATCAAAAGCTGGGTTACACGGCGCCTTTTCCGCAATAAGCCTCCGTCAGATCGCGGACACATTGGCCAGACCTCGAACCCGCTACGTGGGACTCCGTAGGACGGCTTTTTCCCTCGGAGCAACCGAACTGACTCCAAATCCCAAGTATCTGCCACGGTGGGTTGGTTTTGTTTAAATAGAGAAGCTGAACCCGCTGCCACTCCTGGTTACCTGTATATCCAGAAAGGAAACGTAGCCATTGTATTCGCGTTCGACTGCGGACTGTATCGAAACATTCACCGAGTTCCGGTGCTTTTCATCTCGCTCGTGTTAACCACGCAGTTGCAGTCGTCAACGTAACGCGAGAAGGTTCTGGGTTTAGGCTCGAAGGTGCCGAGAGCGATGCTTTGGGTGGTCTTTATTTTGAGATTTGCCATTGTCACAGAAATGGCTGCCCCCAAGGGTGTGCCGCCGGTTTGACTGTAGCACTTGTATGTACTCTCCAGACAGACCTCTTTAGTGGGCAGATCTTGTCTACCAAAAGGCACGTTCTCTCCGAAAGTGTTTCGTATGCTGAGAATTCACTTCTTGCAACAGATACTTCGAAGGACACTGGGACACTGGTGACCGAACACACCACGTCAAAAAAGACAAGGTTGTCGTCATCACATTGCTCTAAGCCAGAAAGAAGCTCGAAAGTGATTTGAGTTTTGTACAAACGTTGCAGTCTTTCCGATGAGTGTTGATAGGAGCCCGTGGAGGTAGTTACAGAAGGTGCGCAAATGTGACTACTTGAAGTCCTCTAAAGCTCAATGGGGTACATCGGTCTTGTATACCACAACGCATGCACAAAATTACAGTCACTTCATAGAGCTTCCTTCTGGCTTAGTGCAACGTAACAACAAAAACCTCGTCTTGATTCACTTGGCGAGAAAACGTGCCTCTTGGTACACTAGATGTGCCTACCGCTAGACCTCTGTTTGGACAGCTTGATATTAGTGATAACATATACCTGACGTTCCGAACCTGTTCTCCGAAACTTCATTAGACGTTCATTAGGTGACAGGTTCTTTGTAGGCAGTTGTAATACTGGCTGCACCTGAAGACGCTTCGCATGCCCGAGAAAGGGTTTTCCTACTATCTCCAATAGTATTTAGCTATTAGTTATGATTCTTGTACGTTATTACCTATAAACCAGTGCAGATCACGCCGGTACACGTCCAGGTTATTTAAGATGCGCACTTTATTTTTTTTAGGAATAATATATTGATACGTGTAAATTACGGAAAAGTGGGGTGAATTCAGCACCTAAGTTTTTAAAAAGCATTTTATGCGTGAAAGCGCTTGCGTACACAAAACCAAACTTCCCCGCTTGAAGATATTAGGCAGACCAATCTTTCGTGTCTAACAAAAGAAATCCTGAACAATTTTATACCATATAATCAAAGAGCATATCCTCGAACTCTCCCCCCCTCCCACTTCACGCAGATATCGCGTGGATATCCGAATCCGGCTAACAGTGGTTACAAGCGAAGTAATTTGAGCGTTGTAAGTAAAATACCTCTTTCATAGGTCAGTAAGTCGTAGTTTACTCACACAAATTAGAGGACATAAATAAATAAATAACATGAGACAAACATTTACCAATATTTCTTTAAACAATTATTTTACATGTAGTGTATAACTATTTGTATTGCGCGTATTGTCAAGTTTGGACACAAGCGCACATTTTCTGATAAACAGAAGTCTTGAGACGTCTCACACTGAAAACAATTTTATTTGAGAATTTATAAAGCATAACATATTACAAAGCGCAGTGTTTGTAGATGAGAACAAAATTTCCTGGTTTAATTGGTATGTGCGGTGTAACATAAAATAAGGAACGCTAACAAATTGTTATGCAATGATATGGTGCCCACAAGGTTCTTCAATCGGTCAGTCTTCAGGAGGAAAATATCCAACGGGCTGTTTTTTACCTAAAATACTTCGTGGGAATGACGATATCAAAAGGCACACCATTTCGTAAAAGTTTTACTAAACAACGAATTGCCGAGCAAACCGGCCTATCGTAGGATAAGCTCAGCTATTCTGTGAAAAGACCGAAAAAAACATCCACGGTGGTGAACATACGAATAAAGCTATTCAACACCTGTATAAACAATGATGTAGACATTCAGTTCATAGTTGCGCGGCGTTATCGCGAGTGCGTGAAACGGACAGTGCACACCGCAAAGGATACATCTTCATGACATCTGGGATGATGCGACCAGGTATCCGAAGGAAAGCGCACCTTTCTAATTCTCTCAACTGGTGCGCGGAAGGAGTCGCAGCGAAAAACAAAACGACAAAACATTTCTTATATTGGCTACGTGACGGCTGGCGCCAGAGCGTGGGAAGACGGCGGCGACCATGGCAGGGTTGTTAAGCCGCGCAACCCGCGTGCAACAAGAGCGCCAGCGCCGTGATTAAAACGAGGGCGTGAACTACTACTGAGTGAGTGAGGGCGATAATTTGATGAGGAGCGTCAGTTCTTTAGTCCGGTGAAATATGTGAGTGGCATGAGTTTGTCAGTTCGATGAGTTCAATCTTTCGGTGAGTTTATGAGTTCATAGGTTCGAGGAGTGGCTTGAGTTTTGTTAGTTCATTGAGTTCATGAGATCGGCGTGCAATGTGACTTCGTGAGTTTTGTTGGTTCATGAGCTGGTAAGTTTGTGAGTGAGGACTTGAACGTGAGTGCGGCATTCAGGGTGAGGGTGAGTGAGTTTTAACTGGTTATCTTGAGCTAGCTCTGAGCTAGTGATTGAACCAAAATGCCTACCTCTGCCCCGGACATGTGTCAGCATGCAAAGCGGTATGCACATATTACGTCGTCTGTGCCGCCTTGAAGTGACATTTTAGTTCAAAAGTAAGTGCAGAGACCTAGTTTATGTCCCAGGAGCATCCGACTCAAGCCAATAGTCCTCCCCGCCGATGGACACCCCGTCATCGACCATGCAAAACGCCGTCTGATGTGTGCCCTGATTCATAAATTGCACTAGCCAAATAAAAGAGAAAAAGAAAACTTGAAACGGTTATTTATGCAATTCCGGCTGAAACATCGAGTACTGGAGGTGTCTCAGGTCATGAATACTTTTGCCAGTGACGGGGCTTTCACGCGCTATCGGAGAAAAAAGAGGTGCATGCAAAGAAGCTGGTTGCAGCTCAGCCGGACAGCTAAGCCTTCGGCCTTCGCGGAGTCGACACTAGGTTCGTGTGCAATTTTATAGCAAGAAAGCGTTCCCGTTTACAAACAGCATTACTGGCAAGAAGCCAAAGTTTCACCTTAACCACTCAAAAAAAAAAAAAACTTCCCCGGTATCGTAGCGTCCATTGAAGACGATATTTGTGGGATGGACCCCTCTAGTCGGAAGCAAGACCGGTTGAAAGCCATCGGCGTCTTCTCTCAGGCGCGTCAGTGGAAACCTCTTAATATATCGACTGAGGAAAATCAGGCCTTTCACTACCGTCGTCATAGAGAAGAAGTGCGACCAAAATGTGCTTCAGCTCCTTAGTTGCATTGCCTACTTTCCCTTGCCAATATATATTCTTCTAGAAAGATGCTCGAACCTTTCAACAAAACATTGGCAATCATCTTGCAGGAATACAGAGACTCCCGCAGCCTTCACATAAAACTCGTCTGAAGAAAGGGATCCATCCCAGCATTGTACGTTCTCCCAAAGACACACAGGGCCTGTTTACCCTTTCCACCTATATTGATCTTCGCGGCGTAACGTTTGCGCGCCGTCTTCATGTACCGCTGGAGGCTCCTCTCACCCTTTGCCGGGAAGCCCCCACCGTATGTACAAATATCCAGTCAATTCATAGAGCTTGTGTATGTCTCACAGCTACATGACGACGAGAGCCTCGCCTCTTTTCACGATGTCAGGAGTATACCAGTGCCTTTAGCTGTATCATTTGCAAGCAGTGCTCTCTCGGCAGACGAAATACGTATGGAGAGGACTTACCACTCGGTAGGCGAGATCTGCTGATTGCTATAGCTATGCATTGATAGAACATACTCATTTAGTGATACAGTGCTACTGAGCAACATTCGGCAGAACTATGAGGGCAGCCATATTTGTAACATGGCGAATCTCACTCAAACATTCAGGCATCGAGCGGAAGGCTATCGACATCTCTCAGCCTAAACCCAGACACCTCCTGCGCCGGATTGAGGACTGCTTCTGCATGGTTAAACCTTAAAATTGGATGTTCTTCAAAAGCCGCTGAACTGGGTTCATGCGTAGGCACAATTCACGGCCGAACGCGAAGGCAAAGTTACCCTACCATTATACGAATATACTCGTAACAACGGCTGGAAGCGGTTTGAGCTCTGCTTAAAAGAATCCAACCCATATTTCCAGATACTTGGGGTTTGGTTTCCACCATACCCGGTTTCACAAAGCGTCGGTGGCGTCTGTGCTCTTCAGGCGCGCCTTCGTCTCCTGCTCCAGAAGAAGGGCCTCCACGAGGAAATCAAGTTCGGAACATCGGTTCTCCACAAGAACTCGTACACATGACAGTTTATTCTTCGGGGAGTAGGAAAGTCCATGGATCCACCAGCGGAGCCAGCATTCCCCCTTTCGATTGCATCTATGTGTTTTACATAAGCCGCCCCTGCACGACCCTTTCCCGCCTTGTCCGTAGCTACTGGATTGCGTGACTGATATGCCTGCGTCTACAATTCGCCACCGCCTTCTCCTCCCGAAGGATCGGCACACGAAAGATTCTAATTGAAATCATGCCCTAAACACAATATTAAAAAAGTTAATTACGCAAAAACAATTAACAACTTAATTATCCCGGACTTTAATAATTTTCATAAATAGGCCCGTGGCCCAGGAGCGAAACGACACACGCCTTTTGGTTGCGATGCGTAGTTTTCGCAATATCGAATTTGACGACCTTTCTTGAAACACCTTATATATATATATATATATATATATATATATATATATATATATACGGGGTGTTTCACGAAAAGTTGACATATTCGATAAAGCGAAAACTACGCGTCACAACAAAAAAAGACTTGCGTCGTTTTGGTCCTGGGCCAGGGGCCAATTTAGGCAAACTATTAAAGTCCGGGATAATTATATTGTTAAATATCTTTGCGTAATTAACTTTTTAATATTGTGTTTAAGGGCATAGTTTCAATTAGAAACTGCTCGGCATCATCCAAAAACACTAAATCAACAAATTGCAGAACGATGAAGGCACGCGCAGCATTTTAAGAGCTTTCTGAAAAACCGCACAAATTCGACGGGTTTTTAAATTTCGGTTTGCTATCGGAGCGCATCTCGGCCCCGACGGCACCGCGCCCCGTGGAGAAATAGGGCAACCAACCTCCCTGTTCTGTCATCGCGCGACCTAGCAGAGGCTGGTTGCACTACATATCCACGGTGCGCAGCGCCGTCAGGGTCGAGATGCGCACCCATAGCAAACCGAAACTTAAAAACCCGCCGAATTTGTGCGGTTTTTCAGAAAGCCGTAAAATGCTTCGCGTCCCTTCTTTCGTTCTGCAATTTGTTGATTTAGTGTTTTTCGATGATGCCAAGCAATTTTTGAATTGAACCATGCCCTCAAACAAAATATTAAAAAGTTAATTACGCAGAAATAATTAACATTCTAATTATCCCTGACTTTAATAATATTCCTATATAGGCCCTGCTCCTGGACCAAAACGACTCGAGACTTTTTTGACGCGTAGTTTTCGCAACATCGGATTTGTTCACCTTTCGTAAAACACCCTGTATATGCAAGTACGTAAAAGGACACTCTAAGTACTATTTATTATTTGTCCCTCCAATCTTTCTAAAAAATTTCCAAACGAGCTACTTCAAGCAACTGTGAACTAAACTGCGTATTTTTTCTTAGTTGACTATGTTTTGTATTGTATTTGAAGTAATTTCACGTGTAGAACCTTTCATTGCCTTCCGCATTATGCGAAAAGACTGTCTTGATCATACACCAGTATTGAGAAATTAATTATGAAACGAATGAGGCCTTTTTTCACTTTTTGTTCAAATTCAGCACCCTGTATAAAAATGAGTTTTCTTTTTTTTTGCATTGCCTTCTTTTCATCTTTTTATTTAGCCAGCATACATAGCGTTAGGAGCATATGCACTAGTTTCGAGTTTTAAGCATCGAACTATGCTAAAAAGAGCAAATACCGTTGGTGGGTTCATGGGTTATGAGGAGGCCTCGAGGCTAAACGATTATAGCTGTATAGTTTGTAATTTATTATAAGAATCTGAGAGATGTTTATTAAATAATCGCATAAAATGCATCGATGTTGCTGGGCTTATAATAAGTTTTCAATTCCAAGCGTCTAAACACTGTATGAAAACGCAACTGCCAAAAGCCGCCCAAGCAGCAGGGATTTTGGCCATGCATTCGCCAATGGCAAGCGATCGTCTTTCGACCAGTGGCCAAAGAGTGGTCATTCATGGGCCAGTGCTTGGTTGATTTATAATGGTCCAGAGGCCTGAGGAAGGCCAGTCACGGGCCAAGTGCTGGTCACTGTCTGGCCAGTGTCCAAAGGACCGTTTCTTGCGATTAGCCCATGATTGGCCAAATCTGTGCTGCTTCGGGGGTTTTCACCCAGTTTCCGCCGGCGCTGTTAATGGAGAGTTCTCAAGTCTAATTCCCATTCTCTACATAACCTATAATATATAGGAAATGTCAAAGTATAATATTGTCAAACAGCAGAGTAAAATCCACTTTCAAATAGAATCCTAGATTTTAAATGTGAAATTTTCAATTTTAAACACGAGATTCATGTTGAAAACAAAACAAAATCGTTTTTATTAATTTGCTCACTTCCTTTACGTTTTCATTTTAATACGAAAAAAAAAACTAGTGGGTTCTAAGCTCATTCATTTGGAGATTCACGCCTCTAGAGATGATAGAGAACAGTACCTTTCGACTGCGAGTTTATGACGAGTGCAATGTGTATGTCATGCTCGAGGCAGTCATTTGTGGTAGAAATGATATTCCCGTGAAGACTTTAATAGCACATCGAGGCCAATATTCACACTGAACAGCCCCGAAACAGTTTGTAAATAAAGCAATATTTATTTGTTTTCTATTTCTTTATTTCCTTTGTGGGACTGCCAGTCATCTGACAAGGCACCGAGCGGCAAAGTTGATAGGACAACCCAATCAAGGGCTAGAGATCGACGATAATAAATTAAAGTGTCCATGCTCCCATCGCCTTCAGAAGACGCCGTAAAACGCCTCCCAGCTTCTCACGATATAGCGAGTAAGCCGCGGCCCTTTGGCTCTTTCCCTTGCACGGTTTCCCTATCGCCTCTAGTGACCCTCGCAATAAGAGCTATCGGCATCGCAACAGGGAAGAAGGGTCAGGAAGATGCTTGGCGGCACCATACCAAAGGAGAGAATGAAGATACAAAAGCGTGCAAAAGGCTGGTCGGCTGAGATCCTGCGAATGCTGCCATCCTCATTTTTCGAGACTTCGTGTCGGCGCTTATATTAAAGCAAGGCAAGACACGAAATATCGAATTGGCCACCTTGGATCTCACGAAGTTTTGAGGAGGAGAAGAAATAAAGAAGTGGGAATCCGTTGGGTCATTTCCTGGACTCGGTTCGTGCCACGTTTTGTACACGTACCCATTGGAGGTATCCACCTGGAATAGAGTGCGGAAAGCTAGGACTGCTAAGGAAATTTTTTCCTGAACTTGAATCCTCTCTTCCATCTTGTCGAGCGTCGCATGTATATAGCTGTATTGTACTACCTCAAACTTTATAACTTAATTGCTCATTGTAAATAAATATGTGGTAAACTACTAAAGGAAAGTTTCGCTGCACTTTTTAGTTGATATTTATCAAACAAGAATCAAAGTAGTCAAATAGCTTTATGAAAACAGTTCCGACAAACTCTGAAATGATTTCTAGTAACTGGGCCATTTTGTGTGTTATCATGCTGAGGTCGTTTGAAACCAGAAAACCCTGAGCTTCTAAAGTAATGAATTTTGATAGCACATTGTATTCTACATTTTATTTTACAACAACAAAAATCAACAAATTCATAGATCATACTAACTCAATACGCCCTTGACGTGCGCCTTACGTGTCATTATCTTAAATCAAAACCCCAGTCATCCACCACTCCTTGGGTAGTCTAGCAATGGTGTGCGTCTTTTGCTTCTCAGTATCCATCCGCCATGAAGTGTCGGCCCGTCTAGAGCCATCTCATGGCGTAGAGCGAAAGGGTGAAATGGAAACGAAGAAACGGTTGTTTTATGGTTTGCGATGTATTAGAAAAACGAAAATTGGATTCTGCAGTGCCGTCAGGTGCTCAAACAGTACGAAAAAAGTGTTCAGTGTGTACCGTTATCCGCGAGGCAAAGAAAATCAGGCGAAGCTCAAGATCTCGGAGATCTGAACAAAGTGGGCCGACTGGATGCCAACTTTGAGCTCGGCTTTGCGATGTAAGTCCAAAGTCATCGTAAACGAGTCCCTGAAGCATCCTTGAACAAGCCGAGTACATATTCCTCATCTCTGTCTTCTTTATTAGCTTTGCTGAAAGCGACATTTGAAATCCGAAGTTGCGATCGCAAGAAGATAAGGTTCAACGCGATCCCGGCGCTGTTTACGCACAGCGAGCCTCACAACACAAGAAAACCTTCTAAAAATCGCTAGGTGAGACGTTTTGGCTGCTTGCACTGAGAAGCTGCAGCGGTTGAAAAACATCGTCTCTGGCAGACCAGAAAGAGGTAGGAAAAATGACGACAAATTCGAAGGGACCATGACGGCTACGGCGCTCCTTCAGCAAAAGGAACCATCATGTAAATAATGTATATAAAACATTTTCCTATTCAAATTAACCCGCAATAGTTGTTTTCCCTAGTGTAACGGAAAATCACTGTGCCAGAACCCGGGAATAGTTGAGCCAAGGACAAACAAGAAAATACATCGAACATTCCTCGTGAGGTCTGACGATTGGTCAATGCACTTACCGCAAAGAAAATGGATCCACTAACGCCAGCAGCCATCGATCAACTTAAGAGAAGAAGAGTAGTGGTTTGGTCATCGGCTACCAGAACCATAATCGAAACCGTCGATCGCTATTCTGTCCATAAAACCATACTCCATCGGTGAGCTGGAAGAAAAACTTCATATCTTATTATCAAAGAAGCTGCACTGAAGGAGATTAACGACTTGATTGAGAGAGCCGCCATTGATAACACGCTCGAGCAGAAAATTGAAACCGCTGAAGGCTACGCAGAAAGAATTAGCGCAACTAAAGCAAACATCCTTCAGGCACACAAAGCAACAGCGAATGATCCACAGAACGTCGGATACCGGAACAAAAGTTCGTAGATCAGAACAACAGCTCTATGCAAGTCTCACGAACGCAGACTGAAACTTCAGAAATTAAGAATTGCAAAATTTTCAGGAGATATTCGGTCATGGCAGGGTTCTGTTGCCAGTTTGACGCCACAATCTGCAAAAAAGTGTCACTCTCGGCAATTAAAAACTTTAAGTTCTTGAAAAGATACCTTAAAAGCAAAGCTGCTGCAGCAATTGGCGGTTTTCAGCTGTTTCAGAATTATACAGTCGCACTGAAATTCTGAAAACAAGTCAATGCAGATTGTTGGGCTAGTTGGCACTGGGAATTTGACGACATGATGGCGCTTAAGACGAGGACAAAAGGGGAGACTAGACAACACGGAGCGCTACTTCAACTGTTTATTTCTGAAAAAAAGGGGGGAGGGGACATAAATACACTTAAACCGCTTCACCTCAGCCAATCCTAGGCCTCACCGTCACCTGCAAAAACGCTATCTTCTTGTCTAACAAGTCAATGGAGGCAACACTGACACATTGTGCTGCAGAGTGTTTTATCAAGTCTGCTTCTATTATTTCTCTGACCGTCTTATCTTTGTGTCTGGATAGAATCGCGCACGTGCTGAAGAAGGGCTTGCACCAACAATCGTGACTATGAACTGAAAGATGACCGTCACGGTGATTATTAACATTCAAATTGTGCTCTCGCAACCTATCATTTAGGCATCTGCCTGTTTGCCCAATGTACTTTTTTTACCGCATGACAACTGAATCTCGTAGACGACTTCCTCTGCGCAACCGATAAACGGGTTATGTTTTTGCCACAGCACAGGGGGCCTCCGCGAAAGGGCAACTCTGCGCACAACCTTAAGAAAATAGCTGACGGAGTGAACACGAAGGTTGTTTTCTGGGCTCCGGAGAAGCTAGCCAGGTTGTGCAGATTAACGAACCCCTTTCTCGGAGGCCCCTTGGGCTGTGGCCAGAAACATAGAAACCCGTTTGTCGGTTGCGCAGAGGGAGTCGTGTTCGAGATTTAGTTGTCATGCGGTAAAATGTTCATCGGGCAAACAGGCAGATGCCTAAATGATAGGTTGCGAGAGGACAATTTGAATGTTAATAATCACTGTGATGGTCATCTTTCAGTTCATTGTCACGATTGTGGGTGCAAGCCCTCCTTCAGCACGTGCGCGGTTCTATCCAGACACAAAGATAAGACGGTCAGAGAAATAATAAAAGCAGACTTGATAAAACAGTGTGGAGCACAATGTGTCAGCGTTGCCTCCATTGACCTGTTAGACAAGGATATAGTGATTTGCGGGTGACGGTGAGGCCTGGGATTGGCTGAGGTGAAACGGTTTTAGTGTATTTATGTGCCCCCCCCCCACCTTTTTCAAGAATAAACAGTTGAAGTAGCGCTCCGTGTTCTCTAGTATCCCCTTTTGTCCTTGTCTTAAGCGCCATCATGTCCTGAAAACAAGATTCGGGAAAAAGGAACTCATCATAGAAGAGCACCTGGCACGGTTGCTGGCGCTAAAAACAATAAGCAACTATCAGAACGTCGAGAATTTTAGTTTAATATATGACGAAGTTGAGTGTGAGTTCAAAATCTTGAGGCGCTTGGTGTATGTTTAACCACATACGGACCAATCCTCCTAACAGTTTTGCGAAAAGACGTGCCATCAGACCTTGAATTGGAAAATCATTGAAAAACAACATCAGCAGCAATATATGAAGGCAACGAGCTAAAACGATTCTTGAACTTCATGAAAACAGAAATTAAAAGCCGAGAGCGGACTCAGCATGGAAATCAAAGAAAACCAACCGCCAATTTTGAAAGAGCTACTTCTGGGGGATGAGGCCGACAAACACAATACCCGGATTCGACAGCTATGTTTTCGACAGGGACTCACAAAAAAAAAGTTCCTGTTCTGTGGATCCTATGACCACCTCGCTGCCAACTGTTCTACACCAATACCACTGAAAGAGATAAAAAAAATAAAAGCTGAAAAAGAACAATCGATGCTTTCGTTGCACGAAGCAAAACCACCGCGCAAAAGATTGCAGAAGCGCAAGGTGGCCAAGGTGTGCACAATGTTCTTAAAGGCATTCCACAGCAATAAGCGACGCAAGCTACAATGCTCTAGGAAACAAAGGTGCCCACAAAAAAATCCAGTACCAATAAGGAGGAAGCCGCAAACAAAACAGTGCTGCAGTCCTCTCCAAAGGCAGCGAAATAGCAAAAACAGAAAGTTGAGCAAAATCGTTCTACAAACGAAACAAATCATGAACAGAAGGCGAAAAAAACCATGTGCTTGTCAACGGCGGAAGCCAAAACACATTTTTGAGACAAGACATAAGAGAAACTTCACCTGAACGATTTGGGCAAATAAGACTTAACGATCTTCAACTTTGGAGAAGGCGCTTTATCAGCATCAAGGAAGTGTCGAAGGGTGGAGCTATGTCAGCGCAACCAGTACAACGCAAAGGACGTACGTATTGAAGCTATAGAAGTCCCCCAGATTTGTGCTGACATCATTTACACATCAGCAGACGTTACACGGGACATACCAGAAAACAGGCTGCTGCTGCTGATACGCCTCTCAACAACAAGAATGTGAAAACGGAATCAGCCTGCTAATCGGAGCCGATCACTACTGGAACGTATTAAGTGGAAGCGTAAAACGTCTGAAAAAGTGGATTGATGGCCGTCGACACCAGCCGCGGTTGGACTCTAGAAGGGCCCGTGTCCGTATGATCATCTACTGCTATCTACTCATTCATTTCTGGATGAATGAAGATTTCGACAACTGACACTACTGACATATCAACACAAATGCGATAGTTCAGGGAACTGGGGCAGGTCGGAATAAAAAAACAAGCGTCAACCAACGAAATTTTTCTAATTGACGACTTTAAAAAGAGAGTTAAATATAAAGGTGGAAGATACCACGTTTTCCTGCCATAGAAAGATAAAGTTGACATGCTTAATGACAACAAAAAAAAACAGAACAGATACGCCGTTCACTGACTGGACGCCTCACGAAAAACAAAGCGCTCATGATATACTACAACACTGCGATACGGGAATGTGGCGGTCTATCGGCCTACCAAGCCACAGATAAAAGACGACGACGTTACTCGTCGATACAAGCCCGGCGGCACGAGAAAATAAACAGAACGTTTTCACCTAAGCTTGGAGTCGGTCGCACCATCTCTTCCGTCCTCAACATCGAACGCGCTACAAATTGGTGACCCGGACGTGATGATCGACTCCGAGCACCTGCCATCCAGGGGAGCGTTCCCCGCGGCACGGGACACGAGAACGGCTTGGGATTTCGGCAATTATGCCAGAACACATCTCCCTCGGCCTCAGCACCGGGAGCCTCCGACACTGCCTCTGCCCCGTCGTGTCTGCCGCCGGCATCTCTCAGCAACGGGCTGCGACCACCTCGCTCACCCTGCCGGCTCGGCAAGTCAACGTTCTTTGGCTTTCTTCACCACTGCCAGAGTCTCTGGTGTCGTCCCGGCAGTCGTGCTCATCTGTGTGGTGTGGTGCTGGCCTGGTACGGTCGCTTGCTGCCACAACATGTGGGGCGTGCCGCACTGCGCCACGCTGTGAAATGGCAAGTCACGGCGGACCACACTGTTCTTGACAAGGCACTTCGCTAACCGACAAGCGTCTCCTTATCGCTGGTCATGTTTTTACCTTCGCTCGGTGCGCCACCTTCGGGGATGACGCTGTATTGGTCCCACAGCTAACCGCCATGTCCTCTGGTGGCCGAGCTGCGACGGAGCCCACTCCACATTGGATGCACAGCACGAACGCACCGTTGTGCCCTTTCTATGCTGCCGCTTTGCTCCAATAAGCCTCATTTCAGCGTCAACTCCCTGCGTGGATTGCGCAGGCTGTCTTCTGCACCGCTCTCTGCTACGTCGTCCGGCTCGTATCACACGCCAACGGCAGCAGCCCAACTTACTTGCTGCTGCCGCAACAACTCAATCGCTCCGTCCCCTACCGGCTGCATACCTGCAGGCGACGGCTCTAGGTGGAAGCTCTGTGGCGGTGCATCGGCCTACCAAGCCGCAGATAAAAGACGACGACGTTACTCGTCGATACAAGCCCGGCGGCACGAGAAATTAAACAGAACGTTTTCACCTAACCTCGGAGTCGGTCGCACCATCTCTTCCCTCCTCAACATCGAACGCGCTACAGGGAATATTATGGCAATGGATTTCCAGAAAAGGTTCAAATTAATAAAAGAAAGAGAAATCCTGTATGCCACATGCCACACCCTGCGGTTGTCCGACAGCAACGACTGACAACAAAATTGCGGGTGGTATTCGACGCGTTTTCCAGCGCTGCGTGGGAACTTTCTCTGAATGAGACCTCATCTACTGAATTTAACTTGAATCCAGAATGAATAGACCTGCTGACCGAGTTTCGCACCCACAATGTCGTCGTAATAGCAAACATAGAGAAGGCATTTTTACGGGTGATTTTGGCGGAACAAGACAAAAATGACTTACGTTTTTTTGTTTTTTTTTGTACGAAACTACTCAAAAGCAAGGACATTAACTTCCACCTATAACAACATGTAGAGAATGACGAGAGTTCATTTTGTGTGAAATCAAGTCCGCCTCTTCCGGCAGCGACGTTGAGGCACCATTTCGACCTAATGAACGAAAAATTTCCCGATATTTCGGACAACCTAAAACAGTACATATATGTTGACGGCCAGGTTACTGGCGCCGACGATTTGAAAGGAGCTCAAGTACTGTGCAGAGAAGCAACAAATATACCAGAAAAGGCAGGAATGAGTCTTAGAAAGTGGAAATCAAATAAACCAAGATTGTTATTAGAATTAAAGCAAGAAGGTTCCGGCCAAGCAACTACCCAGGCAAATCGGCTGAACAATGGTTTAAAGCGTAGGTTGGGAAGCACAAACGCTCGTCATCAATTTTGATATAGAGCCTCTAATTGACTTTCTGTGCACTCGGAAAGACAGCAAACAATTCATAATTGAGGCAACAGCTCACATATTTGACCCTATGGGCTTGCAAGCTCACACCGTGAAAACCATCTAATGCTATTTCAACGACTGTGGAAGCGACTAGTTAACTGGGATGAGGTGTTGCCTGCTGTCTTATACGAAGAATGGGAAAAGTGGTGCAAAGCCCTCATTTCCTTGAAGGACGTCGCTGTTCCAAGACTCGTCGTTCGCGACTTCTACAAAAACAGAACAGAAGAGGTATTGCGTGTCTTCTGCGATGTGAGCACAGAAGCGTATGGAGCTGCAGCGTACGCGACATTAAAAGAGAAAGAAGGAAAGAGGTGTCTGACCACTGTAATGGCGAAATGGAGAGTGGCACACTTCAAGCGGTTGTACCTTCCGCGACTACAACTTATGGGAGCAATAATTGGCGCTCGTTTGACGCATTTTCTAACAAAGAAGTTGAAGATTGAAGGACTCCCAGTGTATTTGTATACTGACTCCATGATCGTCTTTTATTAGATTCGGATTTCTGCAAACCGGTGGAAGCAGTTTATTGCAAATTGTGTCTCAGAGATCTAAGGTCTGACAGAACTAATCACTCGGAGACATTGTCCTGGTTCAGACGATCCAGCAGACCTTCTCGATCACAACCTTCTAATTAAAAAACTCGAAATATATGGCTATCGGGGTCAGGTTTCGCTTCTTATTCAATCGTATTTGTCTTTTCGTAAGCAGTATGTCGACATCACCGGTCAATTGTCCGATGTAAAGCCAATTAAATCAGGGGTTCCTCAAAGAAGCATTTTGGGTCCTTTTTTATTTAACCTTTATATAAATGATATCGTAAATATAAGCAATTCAACAAAATTTATTATCTACGCAGACGACACGAGCATGCTGTTTGATGGAGATAGCCCCGCAGAACTCATTGAGAACGCAAACGTCACGCTAGAAAAGTTAAATACATGGAGTAGGTATAATGGGTTAAAAATAAATGTGAATAAGACAAAGGCTGTTTTGTTTCGTCCGAAGGGTAAAATTGTTCACATAGACGAGGATATAATGTTCGATTCTTCTAAAATAGAAGTGGTACCAGCATTTAAAACTTTAGGTGTCTTTTTTTCAGAGAACATGTCATGGAATGCTCATGTAAATTATGTTATACCAAAACTGTCTAGCATTGTTGGCCTGGCGTATCGTCACGAAGATATTTTGCCTTTTAGAATAAAGTTGCTAATATATAACTCGCTATTTTACTCACAAATTAATTACGGCCATTTAATTTGGGGAACAACCACTCATACAAATCTACAAAATATATTTTTATTACAAAAAAGATTCTACGAAGCATTTGCAATGTTTCACCGGAATTTCCAACGGAAAAATTATTTAGCCAGCTAGATGTAGTAAAAATTTTTAACTTGTATCAATACCGCCTATGTGTTAAATATAAAACTGAAATTAGTATGAATGTACGACATCTTGTGAGCTTAGCTGACTTAAAAGAAAAAGTATATGCCTATCCAACGAGAGTCAGAGAACCTTGGGTAGTCCCATTTTTCAGAACTAATTATGGCCTTCAAACCGCGGCGTTTACTCTCCCAACTACCCTCAACTTATTTTGTGCGCAACACATCGAGCTTGAAAATATGTCTGCAGATAACCTTAGGAACATAATAAGTCTTAGCCAAACTGATCGAATGTGAGTGGCATGTTTATATGTTAATTTTTATATATCCATACGATTGTTATTGTGACTTTTCTGTTTTGAACATCTTGTTGATGTATCATTTTATTTTTCTGTTAACTTTTTTTCCGCTGCTGCCTTCTGAGGTCTCGGGACCAGTCAAGCTGTTTTAACAGCTTTTTTCCCAAGCCCCCACCAACACTGTAGCTCATTTTTGGAAAATAAAGGTATTATTATTATAACACGTGGACTTATGCCGAATTTTCTGGTTGAGAACAACACATGGTGGAATGAACCCATCTGGATTCAATGCTCGGAATCATTCTGGCTGAGTCAACTTGACGAAAGAAAAGAATTCGAAGAATACAAGGCTGAAGAAAAGAAAGACACTGTTGTTCAACTCACCGTGCTAGACAAAATTCATGTGATGAGCTTGGAGGAGTACAATTCATTTAAAAAGTTGATTCGCTTTACGGACTGTAAAAAATGCTTCGCAAACATCATAAAACAACAAGGACAACAAAGGGAGCGCTAACAAGCAACGAAATCATAGACGCAAAAATACTGTATTGCGATTAACACAAATTCAGGATTTCCCCAAAAAAATCGAAGTCCTAGTGAACAACCGCAAGTTGACAAAATTTAAAAATGAAGTTTTTCAACCCTATTATTTACAGTGATGATATTGTGAGAGTTGGTGGTCGTTTAGAATTCCGTAATAATGAGGAAGGCGTTAAGCACCCAATATTTCTACCTGCAAACCACCGGTTCCCTAATTTTCATTACGGAAGAACATCGTCGATTGCTTGACGCCGTAGTTAAGACAACTTCACGCAGCTACGTGACACTTACTAGATTATAAAGGGGACTGGTCATACAGAAGGTAATACGTCACTTTGTAACTTGACAAAGCAATGTTCTGCGCCTACCTCAGAGCCCTTAGCTCCACCACCAGCCGACAGTTTTTGAGATGCTAACCATTCGAAACAACTGGAGTGGATTTTGCGGGACCTCTCATCTGTCAACATCACTATGGGAGCAGCAAGTTTTACATCGCACTTTTCACTTGTGCCGTAACACGTGCAGTGCACCTCGAACTTGTGAGTGACCTATCGACGACAGCCTTTTTGTTGAGATTCAAACGCTTCGTTGCTTGCCGAGGCATTGCATACACAATTTATTCAGATATCGCCTTAGCGTTCAAACGAGCCTCTAAACACATCAAAAAATGTTTTAAGCAATACTGAAAAGGAAGCGCAGGCCTACATTGCAAATCACATGACTCGATAGAAAACAATTGTAGAGAGAGCAGCATGGTGAGTCGAATTTGGGGAGAGAGTAGTGAGGTCGGTCAAAATCTCGTTATGCAAGGTTCTGGGACATAGTAGTTTGAATATCGAAACACTGGCCACGGTCCACACGAAGGTAGAAGCTGTGGTCAGCTCCCGTCCTCTGACGTTCACTTATAACTACCCTAAAGAACAAAAGGATCTATCTCTAGCACACTTTTTATTTGGGC
Organism: Ixodes ricinus; assembly: GCA_037355805.1. NCBI lineage: Eukaryota > Metazoa > Arthropoda > Arachnida > Ixodida > Ixodidae > Ixodes > Ixodes ricinus. Next base: position 83,044 of record JAZHYW010010825.1, on the reverse strand, counting down.
GTAATTTGTCCACTCTTCCACCACATCACTTACCAGCAGAAGATGAAGGAAATTGTGGACACTTAGGGCGACGTTGGAAATATCGATGCACTATTATCGAGAAATTCTGGTGACGATGTAGATCTGAACATTTGCTAAAACTGAGGTCAGTTTACATCACTAAACCCAACAGTTCAAGCGGTTGTCCTTCTGAAAGACGAGCGACTACCGCGGCAGATCCGGAAAATCTGGAGAACTAAATATACTTTCCCAGGAAGGGACGGCAAGTTTAAATCATGCGGGATTCTACTACCCAGCGGAGAACTCCGCCGTCTGATGCAGTTATTATTCTCGCTTGAATTGTAAAAATGAGCATCTGCGCATTTCGGGGATATGAAATGCATCGTCTATGGAAGACGAGGAAGAGGTATGTAGATCGACGACGAAAACAAAAGACAATGACAAAGACAAAGGCGAGACAAGCTCCTTCAGCAAACAAAACCAATCATGGAAATAATGTATATAAAACCCTTCCTTACTCAAACTAACTCGCAACAGTTGTTCCTCTAATCTAACGGGCAAGCAGCAGCGTGGTATTTATGAAAAGTTGTTTGGAAATGTTGTTTGCTAAATATGAAGTCTTCAAATGCGAATATTGTGGCCTTATCATTCGGCCTCATAATAATGGGAGTTCTTAGCAAAAAGAAAACTGCCAATTTTGTGCTTTCCACATAACATCCTAGAGCTCAGCAGGAAAAAAACAGGTTCTTCAATTTGATATCACACCGATTTATATTGTTATTGCAATTGAAAATGCTTTTTAGCCGTGACTTCGGTGAGATTGTGGTGTGGCACATGATAGCACAAATGTGCCTTATATGTAGCAGTTTGACGGAGCTGTTCCCAGAGGGCCCTTCCAGGCTCATTTGCAGTGTTTGTTTCGCCTTGGGAAGAGCCTCAGATGGTATGAAAGAATAAGTTGACTAATTACTTTCCTTCCGTGACTTCGTTTAGTAAGATTTTGACACTGCCCATGCAAATAAAAATGCGACGTGCTTGGTTTTTACCAGTGTGACGACGATACCGTGGCTACCGGTAATCATTAGGTCCTACCAGGTCCATCTGCAGTGTATGTCTCGCCTCATGAAGAACCTCAGATGCGATGAAAGCTTGAACAGACTGAAAACTTTCTAACCACGACTTAGTTCGGTAAGATTGTTATTGCGATACATGTTGATTTAACTTCAACGTGCGTAATTTGCACCAGTTTGACGAGGCTGACCTGGCTCCTGGTCGCCACGATGCCCTTGCAGACCCATCTGCAGCGTATGTCTCCCCTCCTGAATCTCCTCAGATTTTTTGAAATTTTTAATTGAGTGAATACTTTCTAACCATGACTTGTTCAGTCAGTTTTTTTTGCGTCACATGCTGATATAACTTCAGCGTGCTTAATTTGCAGCAGTTTGATGACGCTTACTTGACTCCCGGTGGCCGTGAGGCCCACGGATGCCCATCTTCAGCCTATGTCTCCCCTTTTAAAGCTTCTCAGGTGATATAAATGCTTGAATTCACTAAATACTTCCTAACAGTGACTTAGATCGGTGAGACTGTTTCGCGACACGTGCTGATATAACCTTTACGTGCTTGATTTCCAGCAGTTTGACGACACTGTCATGGCCCTCGGTCACCATGAGGCCCTCCCAGTTTCATTAGCAGCGTTTTCTCTCTTCGCGATGCAGATAAGATGGTATTAAAGCTTGGATTTACTGAACACTTTCTAGCCGAGACTTAGGGTGGTGAAATGTTTGAGCGGCATATGCTAATATGAATTCAACGTGCTGATCGCAGCAGTTTGACGGCGCTGTCGTTGTCCCCCGTCGCAATGAGACCCACCCAGACTCATCTACAGCGCATGTCTCCCCTCGTGGAAGCACCTCCGATGAAATAAAAGCGTGAATTGACTGATTAGGTTTAAAGCATGACTTTGGTTACTTTTTTCGCCCAGATTCTGATGTAGCTTCGACGTACCTGATTTGCTAGCAGTTTGGCGACGCTGTCGTAGCTTCGGCCCCCATTACGCTATCCCAACCCCTACACAGCCTCTATGTTCCCTTCTGAAGCATCTAAGATGGTGTGTCAGCGTGAATTTTCTGAATACTTTTTAACTGTTACTTAGTTCGGTGAGATTAGTATGAGGCACAGGCTACTATACATTTAACGTGCTTTAATTACAGCAGTTTGACGATTCTTGCGAGGTTGATATTCACGCTGAATTTTTCTCTCGCGCAGCTGGATCTGCAACTTCAGTCTAGTGCGTAACTCAGATTGTGTGAAGGTCAAATTTAAGTGTTCTGTAATTTTTTGTATATATTTATGTATTCCAGAATACTATCAGTCCATTTTTACAGAATGATTTTATACCCTGCTATCTCTTTAATTCCCTTGCCTTAACATAAATCTAGCCACTTCAAATTTATTATATTAAATTTTGAGACTTTTAAGTTTTAATAACCTTGTCATCTGGACGTTATATTTGGTAGAAGATCGCAGAACTCCAGCGATCATTAGTCTCCAGAAACAAAACACTCAGCTGAAGCAAGAAAAAAGGGCATCATTGTAAAACTGAAGGGGTGTTTAATGAAGAACATCTTCGGTCCGTATCCCGCAACTCCAATTATGGCAGCACTTGGTCACGAGACATGTTGAAAAAGTGCTTACAATTACACTTCGCGTGTGGGCCTTTTGGTTATAGCCTGATGCTTCCGCAAGGTAATTACCCTCTGGTAGCCGAACTCACCTTGCGTTAAAAATTCCGGGGATCAATTATGAGCCCGAAATAAAGAGGGAGGGTTTTATATAATGCACAACAAAGTGAGAATATTTAAGTCTAATGAGTGGAACTGTGTGTTAACGATTGAAGACATGGAATTGCATAACATGGTTGAGTTTGATTCAATTACCCACTGAATATGTGGTTATGGTACGTTTAAACCAAATAAAGAAGCTCAGCCAGTATTAGCAAGGCAAGGCTTTGCTTTTATGATTGGCGGTATTTTGATGTGGTGGAAACAGTTCGTAGAGTAATATTTTACTGGAAAATATTTTTCGGTTGTCACTGTGCTGAGATTTTCAGTGGCGTCATCCAGCAGTGGGTTTCGTTTGTGTAAGATAATAATGCTCTAACCAGTGATATGGGGTCTGGGAACCGATTGATAGGAAGATACTTTGGATTCACCGCGGAGAGGGCAGCTCTGTATCATGCAATGCTGCAAACCCTCAATATCTGTCAAAGCTGATTTTTTCTCGCATACGTTTTTCAAGTTATAAAGAGCTTAAGAAATCAGTTGCGTCGCACCCAGCTCATCTGTCTTCCTGAAGATATAATCCCGAATTTCAATCTGCCCTCCGGCACTCTGGGCTTGTGGCCTGTGAAACAATGACTTTGATATTAAAAAAAAGCAACTTAAAATGGCCCCAAACCTTACTAACACTCATGTATGTTCTGGACATCAAAAACAATAATTGTGAGCTAACCTGTTCTGTTAATGAGCCATATAACGGCATGTGTGCCTAAAGAGGTGGTGAGGGAGCGGCGAATGGGTGCAATTTCATATATCACGGCATGGCTCTTTAAAGAAACAAGCAGATGGTTCGATCTAATATACAGTCGCCACACACGTCTTGCATTCAGTATGCAGAGACTAAATAAGCTTGCTGATGCTGGCGATAATTCCTGAAAGCCAGTTCAGAATGGCGTGCATCTCACCAAGAGTATTCGTCGACTGCACAGACGACTCCTTGTTGCGGATGGCTTTAGTTTCCTTCCGATTAGTAGATTTTCTCACGAATATTTTGAGAACTTGTTTTCTGTGATTCGGCTGAAGAACTCCATAGCCACGCCGTATCGGTGCAAGATAGAATTGCGGTTGATAAGCGTATCACAATATCTCAATGCGACGAGGCATGGCAGCATAAAAACTGACAGTGAAACATTTTTTTGGCAGACTACAAGGCGGTTGTAGAGCCAGAGTCCAGGAAATCCAAGAAGCTGCAGATAATAATTATATTCATTTTGTCTTGCAACTGGAAGAAAAAGAAAGAGCCTTTGCTTACGTGGCAGGCCATGTTGTTCACCGTGTTATAAAAGGTAGGTGCATGCGTGACATGGAAGGAGGAATTTCGGACCCCTACAAGTTCAAAGCAGCCCTTTACTTCGCGCGAATGAAGTGCAACACACAAAGAGCACTAACAAAACACCGCGAAAAGACCATGAAACTACCTGAGATTTCCCAGAACTTCTTTCTTCTAAATCAGGAGTATCGCACAAACCCCTGAGTACAGACCTCTTGGTTATAGAAATGGCTGCAGCATATTGTTGTATTGATTTTCCTACTTAACGTGGAGCAAACAAAACATTACTAGGAGGTTTGTAACACCAAGGAACAGTGTATTTACAAAAGAAATATTTTTCGCCCTCAACTAGCGAACGAAAACGCCAAACTTGCATCCAGTAAGTTCGCGAGCAGTTTTACATGAAATACATAATGTGTGCAGTGTTGTAAGGTGGCATCTGTGCAATATATTTCAAGTGGTTTTTTTTGCTGTACGAGAGGCGTTCACTAATTTTTAAGGCTAATACAGAAGTAATAGATACTGGAATAGACAGACGCGTTTCTATTAAAAACCGATTCTCGTGAACATCAAGTAAGTCTGTGCTTTCTAAGCAACCTCTCGCAATCCAGAAGGGAAAGTTTTTTGTCACATACCCGCAAGCAATGTTGTATTTCTGTTTTTCTGCGTTTTATTGTCATGAAATTGGTGCCTTCACGCATGCATCATGCGATGGTACTATAAAACGTCATCGCGGGAGCGGCTTGGAGAAACCCCGCTCCAAAAACCCGCAGACCCATGGGGTTATGAAACCGTGTGGGTCCCACAGAATACTCTGTGGGTGTTCGGGTCCCTATGGGTCCCCACACAGTTTGTTTGGGTGTGTGGGTCCCCACAGAGTTTGTGTGGGTGTATAGGTCCCCATGGGTCCCCGCACAGTCTGTGTGGGTCTACGGGAGCTGTGTGGGTCCTGCAGAGATCCTATAGGAGCTGTGTAGGACCAAAGTCCTGTGGGAGCCGTGTGGGTAACCCATAGGGTTTCATAACCCCATGCTCTGTGGGCAATCTGTGTGGGAACCTGTGGGGGAATGCATGCTTGACACCGTATTTCACTGCAGACCATTGCCAACAACCGGCTGGTTCTGTTCTATCTTTATTTACTGCTTGGCTCTTCATTTCTTTTGCTTTCGCCGGTCGTTTATTTTTTCTCCCAGTATGTGGTTCACTTTTGCTGTCGTCGACATTACAGCAATGACATCCACATGATGTGTTTGGCCACGGAGCTTCATCACTAGGCATTCTGAAAAATATGCAATGGCAAAATATTTAAAGGAGCATAGCTTGTAGAGGTACGGCTTAAACAAATGTTCATTTAGATCACATGCCACATCACTTTCATGAACAGTTTCATTTGGAATAGCCTTTAATAATGACGCACTTGAAACTTGCAATTGCGACATGCCCTATAAAATCAATAATTAAAAAGTTAATTCACAAATCTTGGCTAATTAGTCAACATATTGTGACGGTTATCCCCTTATCTATGTCCGCCGAGCTCCACAAATACACAGTGAAAAAGGCATCCACGTAACTCTCGCCCCCTTTTTTAAAAATTATGTTCGAATTAAAATGGCACATTCTGTATAATGTCAAACCCGATTATATCAAACTATCCCTTGTATCAAACTCTTTGTGAACAGACTAGTAGCTGCAATAAAAATGCATAGCGAAAAATGCGGTTACATTGAACGAAAATTGCAGCGTCTCCCTGATAGATTGAACTGCCAAGAGCGCCGTTTAGCTCTGCAAGCTTGGCTTTCCCCCAAGCCGACTGTGGGAAAGCCAGCTTGCAGAGAAAGCTGGCTTACACTTATGCCTGACTGTGCGGGCCGCTAGCAAACGCCAAGCGGGCCGCGTGTTTGAGACCCGACATATGGTGCCCCTCTCCTATCTAATGTTTGAGCAAGCCAAGATCCAACCATTAAAAAATAAGTACAATGCTGATGCTGAATTCAGTTTAGAGAAAGTGATTAAGAGTGTTCAAACATCCTACCAGTCATTGAGAGTACTAATATACATCACATATTATAACCCTGCTTTTGTTTGCCACTGCATGACAAGTACTTAGAGCTACTGTAATTTTACACAATACCTACTGGGAGTTCACATTGTTCCATGGGCACATCGAAGTGACCAGATAAATGGGCATATTGCGCTATGATTTATTACAAGGGCATGCCTGAAAGCGGTGGCTTCAGCATTTCAAAGATCAGGACATAAACCCCCTTGAGTCAAAAAGAAGAAGAAAGAGAATTGTTGCAAATTGCAACAATTCTCTTCTTGAAAAGAAAATTTCACAGAGCCTTTTTTTTTTGGTGAAGACATCATATACTATTCAGGGCCACTGTGGCATGTATTGCAACTGCAAATGATTGGAATAAAAAGGAAATACCCTACGCATTGCTTACTTCATATAACTTCATATAACCAAAATAAAAGCCAGTGACAAAAAAAAATCTGGTGTTTGCACGTAAAGTGTAAAAAATATAGCTTTTGTGTTTTACATAGGTTACCTAATCTTCCCATAATTTTACTGAAACGCTTCCACCATTATGTTACACCTGTGTGCTCAATCCCGTCAGTTTTATGCGGTCCATCCAAAGACCACCGAAACATTGTGAACTTCCAGTATAATACCAACTAGCTGCCAAGATAATGCCCTGATTGAGAAGATTTTTCAAATAACTGCTTAGGTTACGTTTACGTGAGATAATTTCCACTCGCCTCTTAGGAATGCCACTTTCTTGGCTGTCAGAGGCAGCCTGCTGTCCTTGTTAAGACTGGCATTTGACGCCACTTCAGTCACAGTCCTCTGCAGAAGGACACTGGACCCCCACAGAGCAATGGCCAGGTTCTGCACAGCAACGCTTGGCCTTATGTCCTGGTTCACTATGTTGTCACCCCAGGCTTTCCACGTCACCTTGACATTAACCGTCGTAGAAATGCATCTATAAAAAAATTAAAAGAGGAGGCGAAACCGATGTATTTGGTGGTGAGATCCTCTTTTCATGAAATGCTGCTTCAGTACATATAGAATAAAGTAAGCTTTCGTTAGTTTAACCCATTTTTTAATCGAATCATATCCAAACGTCCTCGGAAGCGCCCATACAACAGTACTACGCTGCTCGAGCTATAAAGCTGTTTTGTTACATCCCCTGATTCTGCCGCTGTCGAACTGCAAGGGGTACTAGGAGGCAAGCCCTCTTGTAGCCTCGGCTGCTGGCGAAGATTATTTGGCCGGCTCAGAAAAACCTGACAGTGCGCTCACTCGCTGACCGTACGCCTTGTGATTTCGCTCTTCCCTTTCCAGCCCTCTTTGCCTCCTAGCCCAGCTCCTTAGATGGTGTTCCATGATCCCCCTCCGCTCCCCACCCCGCCCCCTGAACTTTTCGGTCGGCGTAATGGATAGAGAACATGAGACGATGCGCCCACTGATTTCGGTTGCCGGTGGAATGCGCGCCACTTGTTTACCTGTGCGCGGGGCTATTATGCAACCTCGAGCTTGTCAGGGACTATAAAACTAACGCCTTAAAAGAAAAGAATCCACTTTATGCTCCAAGATTGCTGGAGTTTCATTCCCACGTAACTGGTGAACATAGGAAGAATAGACCATTTTCAAAACCTAAGCAAGCAACATTGACGGTCGCCATTTCTTGGACACGAAAGCTGTGATTGGATCGAAGTACACGTGGAATGCTAACGTTGCACTCACGTCTATCCACGCCAATCACTGATGCGGCGCTTGTTTCCAACGCGTACTCGGGATCCGCGTTTAAGAAACGGCGGCCTTGGACATGCACACACTTCTGAAAAGGGATTATTGTATGGGCCAAAGGTAATTATTGAGGAATATGATGCTCCAAGTCTTTCTGACCTATGCACTCAAAATGTTGACCAGAATGTTGGAGATGCAGGTCTAAACTTTCTACAAAAAGATGTCGCCTTAGATATGTTTTTCAAGACATTATAAACTTGGTTCTTACACCACTGCTGGTGAAGTGATGCAACACCAAAAAACAATAATTTGTGGGACAGTGCTGAAAGAGACATCTCATTTGAGCAACATTTATCGAGATCTACATGATCAATGACAAATTGTCAAGGCATTTTCATCATGAAGACATTGTGCAAGCACAGAAATGCTTTATATCCCGAGGTATTTCCTATGAAGCAAAAAATTACCAAATCAAATTACCATATCACGTACTAGGAAGTTTAGGAGCTGATATGGATCCACCTCAGCGGGTGCTTTAGCAGCTGCCTCAGCGGATGCAGGGCCGACTGTACCAGCTGCTCCATCTAAGGTTGCAGGTATTGCAGCTGCACCACCCAAGGCTGCACCTATGTGGCACACGCTCTGCATCACGGGAGCTGGTGCTGCTGCCACTTGCTCTGTGAAAAATATAAAAAATATGACATGCATCAGAACAGTGAGCAGCACTGCCACACGATGTGCGTGGTGCTACACTAAAAGCTGAGAGTGGGGTGGCAAGTATATGCCGATGCAATCAACCACCCACCAGCTTGGAGCAATGAGGCTGCACTCCTGCCCCTGTGTATACAGAGAGCAGTGCCACATATAACAAGGCTGACTACAGTTTGGTCCAGCCCATACAAAGTTTCTGAAGTGCAGCTTACGCATCGTCAGCTCAGGTAAAACTTAGGATACGCGTAGTGCCCAGTAGCACAGGGTTTCTATGACAGCATCAGCCAAAAACTTATAGGTATAGTAAGGGTCATGGCCATGACATTTATGATGCTGTAGCTTGTCAAAGAGTGTATGTCGAATGCATACCATGCTTCTGCAGTCAAGTATTCGGGGTTAGGAAATAGCACGGAATATTTTTCATAAAAATCTACCGCAAAGGTTCGCAAATCAGGAGTGTTCTGGAGAGTTTTACAGATCATAGCTTCTTGACTACTCGGCTTGATAGACCAAATAAATGTTTTCGGGCATATGTGAGGGAGAAATCTACAAAAACCTATGCAAAAAGTCCACAGTTCGTGGACATCAGAGTTCGGAACAGGTGTGACAGTATTCGGCACAACAAAGATGCCACTGTTATTATTTATTTTTGCAACAATAAAATGACTCTGAAAGTGCGACCAGCTACAGGGTGCATTCACGCAAGTCTTGTGAGTGTTGAATTGTAGGTACAGCGCCCTGGTTGTGTCCATGTGTGATATATGACAAAATACCATAGAGACCAATACTGGAAACTTCTCTGAAAACCAATGGGCACGGTGGCGAAGGACGAGAGTGGAACTGTACACCACTCTCGCCGTTTGTTTGTGTTTGTGTGTTGCTACTAACAAGCGCACCAATGGGAAGGCTTTAGCCATTATTGGGAACACTAAATAAACAAATACAAAATACAAACAACACACACAGCAACACTGCATGCAACTAGTGATGTACTTCTGTTGCCAACTCTGCATTCCGCTTACGAATGAAATGCACAATTTCCCTACAGGCTTTCATTCCAAGCGAGTGGCATCAGAATTGCTAAAGGCCAGCCCATAAACACAGTCTGTGTTAAAAACAATCCTAGCAGCAATAAGTTGCTATTATATTGCCCAATATGTAGAGCACCTTACCATAAACAGCCTTGGCAGTCTTCCATGAAGACTTCAGCGAGGAAACTGTCATTCTGTGTTGTCTCAGGACACTCACATCAGGATGGTGAAAGTGAATGCCAACTTCTGCTTGGCAAGGGGTGCAGTAAGTACAAAGATGAAAACACAAGTAGAATATACAATAAAGAATATCATGGACCAACTTGAAAAAAGTGTACAAAAAGACAAGGGCAAAAGGACAGGAATACGTACGACACAGACAGGTGCACACTAGCAACTCAATCGATCAAACACAAAAGAAAAGAAGAGAGGATCAGAGAAATCAGAAAGGCTCTGCTCGGAGAACTGAGCTTCAGTAACCGGGGCGCGAGGCAAAGATGTCAGGTAGATTGTTTTACAGAAATTCTAGAATTAACAATAGCCTTTCCATGCAGTAAAGTGGTAAGTTCATTCTAATTGAACATCTTAAAAAATAGTACCCAAAAAAACAAGGAATAAAGGGTAGGAATACATACACTACATACAAGTGCAGACTCCCAAGTCACATAAATTAGAGAAGAAAAAATAAAGAATGCGAAGGAGCTTTAGCAAAAGTTCGAACGGATCCAAGTGGAACGTGCTAATTCACCCATATGCACAAGACTAAAAACAATTTTTTTGGTAGCTCAGGTACCAAACGAATGTGCGGACACTTTGCTTGCGCATACTACAAATAATAAAGGCCTAAAAATATCCTGTTGTATGTTTTCATAGTATATACTATCTATTCACGTTTTTTTCTAAGGATGACATACACGAGCAGTGTAAACAGTGCATAGATAGCTGACAGTCCATCGTGCATTTTAGAGAGAGATTGAGCTGTTTTGATGTATTCGCCATCCATTTGTTATCTTAACTGACGAGGAAATTATGTTTATAAAATCTGCTCTTGCTAATGTGTGAATCAGTGCGTTCCACTTGGGCCTCTGCTCGAGCTCCTTCCGCATTCTTTATTTCCTTCTTCTCTGTTTATGCGAGTTGAAAGTCTGCGCTTGCATGTGGTCTATGCGTTATTTTCCTTGTCTCCTTGACTTTTTGTGAACTATTCTTTAAGGTGTTCAATTACTACCAGCTCACCAACTTACTACAATCATGCAACAACCAAAAGTAATTTCAACCTACATCATTCGCTAAAGGCAGTACCAAAGGGAAAAAAACAAGAATTGGGAAAGGTATGAACACTATATACTTACATTGAACAAAATATACCTCCATAAACTGGCGAGACACTAGCATAATTAAGGACATGCTTGTCAATTTCCCAAAAAGCGGCGTCAAAAATTATTTTGCGGACACAAATTTTGCGATCGGGAGCGGTATGCTATGCATTAATCACCATGGGGTGAATTTACCGCGGCACCAATTTTTGGAAATTCTTTCCTGATTACGAATCGCGAAAAAGAAGTCGTTTGCAGACGACTGGGCGGCGAAAGCTACGGGCCTGCTCGATCAATCAATTGCTGCCTTTTGCCTGGCCCAGCTCTCCGGACGCAAATACGCACACAGAATCCACCCGTAGTGTCAAACCTAGAGCTTCGGCGATGGAGGGGCACCGCGCTCTTCCAGACATTCTAGTTTACCAGTAAACAATACGGTGGAGGTAAGCAATCAAACCCCCCCCCCTTTCTTTTCCGCCTTTGCCCGCCCGCCCGACCCCATGTCCCGAAAATTCCCGCCGCAACGGATGGACTCCTGGAGCGACCGCTCATCTGTGAGACGATAATTAGCGCGAGGATGGAGTGCTCTGCATCGCGGGAAAAAAAAAGAAGAAAAACAGCCTCGCATAACACCACTCACGCACAATTAATAATAATGGTAAAAGCAAGTGATCTAGAGACAATAACAAGCATTTTGAACGGAGGAAAGAATAATCTTGCCCTAACGAACAAAGAAAGGAACTTACTTTGGAACTACCGTGCCACGATCTTGGCTGTTGAGCAGATTCGGCGTAGTTCCATGGCTCACAGTCGCTTCCTTCTTTTTCGGACACATTTGAGACTAAGGTGAACTCCACGCATCACTACTAATCGGTAAATTTACCTTATGACAGAGATATGGAACACACACGGCAAGCACGACCGGCGAAACGTGCCAAACAAGGTTGTGGATTGGATTGGATTGCATTCTTTGGCAATTATGGATGCCTAGCGACTTTACGGAGGCTTTGATCGCGTATCCCTAACACGCTTGCTATAAAACGATCAGCAAAGCGCATTAAAAAACTATGAGCAGACACAGTAATAATACATTATTGAGCATGTCAACATTGCCACAATATTAGAAATACGATCCTGAACAGGCAGCAAAAAATTAAATAGAAGACTAACCACACAATGAATCCAAACGAATTCAGAAGACATAATCTCCTAAAAACAAGCCTATACGGTTGCGGGTTTGGTCGATCATGTTAACGCGCGGTGCTGATGATCTTGTGGTCGGTTGTTTGACTCCCGGTTGAGTAAGGTTTGTTTTTTTATTTGTTTTTATAGTTTTAAATATTTTCTTTGTTTTTTGCAGTCGCCGGCCCCTACTTTAGGGTAAAAATCACGCAAATGTAAAAATAGAAAGTGCGAGCCCAAGTTTGAATTGATGCAATGCACAAATCGTGGCCCTCTTGCTTTGCCGGTATAATTCACTCCCTCCGTGCTAATAGGTGGGTCAGTGTAGTAGACCAACAGCGCAAGTCCTTTCAACGAAGTAAAGAAGGTAATAATAATGGGAATATTGAGAGCAAAATGGGAAAATGTGTAAGTGGTCAAACTGCTAGAGTGATGCAGCCAAAGTTTGTCTGAAGGCGGTCATCTTTACCCACTATTGAAACAAAAATACCGCTATTTTAAGGCAGTTATTTACCTGAGCTCATAGCGCGCTACGTATTAAGCACATCTCTTAATTTTCTGACATCCGGAAAGTAGTACTTACTTTTGCTCTGGTACATTCTGGTTTAACTTATCATGGCTGCACTCCGCAGTTTTACCTTTTTATTAGGCCTAGACATGTTTTTTATTTCTGACATCCAAGCACAGTGCCGATAATTAAACTAGCTTTCAGAAGCGGTATCGTTCGGTGTTATAACGTTTGTTTCGTAGCTTCAAGGCGTCACATTTACAAACCTGGCAGTGTAAACATCCGCAACGCATTGGTGTTTCTCGTTTTTTCCTTCTAAAAAAATGAAATGAAAGTTTTTATATCGCCGTTTATCTGGTGCGGTATGTCGTATAACATAAGCTATCGGGAGACAGATCGTCTGGCTATGTGAACATTTGAAATATTTCTCTTAGATGATAGCAACTACCACAAAAGACAGTCGATTCCTGCCTGAAATAGCATAATTTCACTTGCAATTAAAATCACCAATAACATGATCTGAGGAGAGTTATTTACCTCTCGCGGTGTCGTAAGCAATAAACACATCTCTTACTTTTTCTAGTTTCTGGAGAGTAATGCTCAATATTGTTTTTGTAGGTCAAATCGCGTGCTCATTCCTGCCAGGTGTATTTTTCATTCGGAGGCTCCGCTATACCGTTTTTATTTTTTATCTGAGCCAAACACGTGCGTATACCACCGGACCTTAAGTATAGTACATCAAATTAAACTAGATTCCTGAAAAAATATCGTTCAGTATTGTAAAAAAAATTTTTTTTCGTAGCGTACGTGTTTAGATATTTATATCCTGAATTTGTTTTCCTCACCGCATTCTTCTTTCTCTCGTTTTCGCGGTAAAACACGTCAGCCTTGCCATGCTGGGACCAAATACGCCAGCGTAGGCAGTCATTCACGAAAAAATTATCAACGCAAACATTTCCCCTCGCTATTCATGCTATTCATGCCGCAGTTCGTCAGAATCTCAATGACTTGACTGCATAGTGAAAACGGCAAAAAAAAAAAGAAAGAAAAGAAAACGATGTCGGTCAGTAAACGGAACTTCCACGGCGGGGCTCGCGAGCGTGAAGAGCAAAGCGCAAATTCCGGAAAGTTACTAAACTTTCATGGAAATACTGGCCATCAAAGACAGCGAAATGCCGATGCCGGCCAGGCTCTGAACTTTCATGCAAATACTGGTCAACAAAGAGAGCAGAAGCACGATTCCGGCCAGTCCCTGTAACCTCTGCTGAACTGGCCAGTGAGTAAGACGAAACGCCGACGCCGGCCGGGGCCGGTAGCTCACCGGTGCCCATGGCCGGGCTCCGCCATCTTGTTACAGGACCGGCGGCGTAGTCCCGATACCGGCCGACGCGGTGTGCTACCTGGGTGCATGCATTTTACTCAAGAAAAACTGCTTGCTTTTTGTTTTTCAGTCTGTCTCCATATTTTGTCATTTTAAAACATGCCCTTCTTTTAGACTTAATCACTACTCTGCTGCAAAATTATTGCATTTGTTCATGTATACTCGTCAGTGCGCTAGCTTTTTCTTTTGGTCTGTTTGCGGTCCATTGGATATCTGTAAAATAAACCTAATAAGAGTCCACATAAGTCATGTCCTGCATCTAATTTGTCTGTTGCCTATCAACATATACATTTATTGCTCTGCATTTTGGCAATACGCTTTTTCGCTAGGATACAAAACACGCAAGACTGATAAAGTCAGAGCACAAAACACGAAACTGACAACTCTCGGAACAATGTTGACATAACGTATTAATGCGTGAGCATTAGAAGCCCCATTTCGAAGAAAAACCCGCGTGGTCGACGTCGTTGGTGTAGTGTTCTGCGCACAGGGGTAAGCGATGTAATTTAAAAAAAAAAGACTTACAAAAAAGTTTTATTTTGCATGACTTCTGTAGAACATAGGGGCACATCCACAGGCTTCCCATAGGCCTCACACATGTCCCATGTAGCAACACAGAACGCTCCCCTAGCGTATGTCATTCCTACAGCCACCCGCACAATGTCGTACGTGTCCTATAGGATCCTAGGCTCTATTCCCACAGGCTGCGGGGTACCTACAGCAGCCCACAGAATTTCCTAAATGTCCTATAAAAGCCAGGGTTCTATCCCCACAGACTCTGTGGGTTACCTAACATACCCCCACAGGCTGTGTGGGTTACCCAAAGGAACCCCCTTGGCTGTGTGGGTTAACCCAGAGGAGCCCTTACAGGCTGTGTGGGTTACCCAAAGGACCCCACAGAGTAACCCACATGTCCCATAGGCCCAAAGGCTTGACCCCACAGAGATTTTAGGACACCCATACAACCCCATGGGTGCCCCATTGAGACCTCTAGGAACCCACACAAATATTCTGTGGGTGCTCTGTGGGCACTTGGACCAGGGCAAGGCACTGTGCCTGGTTTAGTCGAAAACGAATTTTCATAAATTGACTTACGTGAAATGGAATTTCGTGTTGGGGAGTGATCATGGTGCAGCATATTTGGGAGTTGTCAACTTGCAAGGTTAAACGCCGTGCCACACATAATTGAATGAGAGTAAAATTCAATTTAGCTTGTGTTTATAATATTGTAGGAGGAAGAAACATGTATGCAAAATTAAAGTGCCGGAACTCTGTTGCATCATACTTAACCTTACAACTTATTCAACGCCCCTCTTTTTGTCAGCTTGTGTACCTTGTTTGGTCTTGCTTTCCCATAGGTAATGACTTCCTTTCTAGACGTGAATATTGTAGATGTTTTATTTTCATGTCACCCGCAAATTTATTAATTGAATGTCTTTTCTTAACATGTATGTATAAAATAAAATTACATTTGTGCAATCATAATTGATTACCGAGTCATCTATAAAACATGCTCCTGAAAGTTTAACTGCCTGAAACATTTGTCCCAGGGTTTGCACTGGAACAACGGCAATATGCTCACACTGCTCTGGAAGGTGCCAATCTTTGAGCGCTCAACCGCCAGTTTAGGGTCTTGAACAGACATCACACAGCAGTAATTACACCAAGGTGTACGCCACGATGCTTATTTTGAACGATGTGTATAACATTTAAAGAAATTGTCCGCAGCAATGTCGACGTCTCAGGCTCGGAAGAATAGTTATGCAATTGTTTGCATGCCCTCCAAAAAAATAGACTACCGAAACGCACAACCTATAGCCCGTGCTTCCCTAAAAGCTATGTAAAGCTTGTAGTATGATATGTTTCAGAAGAATTGCTTAAAACTAACTTGAGGAAAGTTCTCAAGGTGAGCGTAAAACAAATTTTGGCACCGGAAAACGGTACGGTACACTATTGACAAGTGTCGGACATTTCTTAGCTTCTGTCCATTTCGAAACGAGTGCTGTTCATAAGCGGGTGATTTTTTTTATTTACTTTCTTTACCAGTTCTTTCAAGATTGGAGCACCGTGACACAAATTCATACTTTCAAACCATTTTGCTGCGGCAGCGAAAACCGCTAAAATCCAAAAACTACGGGCGCATACACCGATGGATTAAAAGGGCCCGCTCGTGGTTCGACACTTCATGGCGGACGCAGAGCTCGGATAATCGGCTAAATCTAGCGTGGCGTAAGCCAATCCCTTCCGCCGAAATCTACTGGCTTTGATATTACGTTACGCTTCCAAGCGTACTCCGCGGAAGCGGGACATGGAAGGAGCTGTAGTGGCAACTTCGAGAACAACCGGCTCCCGGGAGAACATACTAGATCTCCGAACACAACCGTAGACGGACCGTTGCGAGGTTCTAATTCCCATTCTCCGCAGAGTCGGAACCCCTGCGGTAATTTCTAAAGCATTTCACCGAGAATCAGAGAACTGCTACGATAGCCGTTTCAGCATTGCTTTTTCTTGCGGGCTAACAAAATATCACTCTGAACGACGGGGAATAAGTAGGTAAGATAGGACACGGGGGACCATGCCTTTTAGTCAAAAACTGCTAAACACTCAGTGCGGTGTTGGAAGAATCCCAACGAGACTTGTTTCAACACTGGCTTGTTCACGACGATAAAGCGCCTGTAAACAACGCGCTGAGTGGTCAGCAGTTTTCGACCAAGCATGACATGGCGCCGGTGAGCACAGCGGAGGAAGGGACCCGAGATGTGCACTGTTCATATGGCCGTTTATGGAGCATTGACATTGCGGGTGCCCGAGTCCCGCGTGCTCCCCAATCGTCGGTGCGCTCTTCCTCGTAATTTAGTTCGTGACATCCTGCCCGACCGGCGCTGGTGTCGTTACTGCCTCAAGAAGGAAGAGCCGCTGGATAGAACTGTTAATCTCTCGCTCATCTGGAAGAATATCTCAGCATGGTCGTGAAACTTCATCTCTCCCGAGATAGAGCGCTGCCATCAAACCAAGTTTCCACAGTAGGGAGGAGTGTCACTGGGATTGTGTACGCTACTTGGAACCCCTCATTTGTGAACTGCACCAACCTTTCAACTTCGCCTTTCGTTGGTCTCCCACTAGCTACGATAACTGTTCTTCGGAGTCAAAGGACTGTTTTCTGAAGCTGGGAAACAGGTTTTGCTTCTTTCGCTAACTGGAACTGAAGAACTGAGAAGCCTAATCCGCACCCGCCTTCGTTCGGTCGCCGTCTTCGTCGGATTCTAGCGAGAACGGGACGAAACGGGGCGTCGCCGGTTGTCGTCTTCTTTTTCCGTCCTCCAAAGGTACGATTTTCCTCGCCCAGGAGGATTTCGTTTGGGCCCTCGTTGTTAAAGAAGTCGTCGTCGTCGATATCGTTGGACAGTGTTTCGAGCTCGAGTTCATCGGAGAAGTAGGTCGAGTCCTGATTTCGGTCTTCATCGAAAAGAAAGGAAAGATTGAATCTACTTCCTTTTGGTTTCGATCACTGGCCTTCTTGATTTGTTTAGTCATATTGTGTTCCTTTTCAGCATTCAACTCTTCGCCTGACCTGCATTCATCCTGCTTATTTCCCTGGGAGATTTCTGCGACACCCCGTTTAAGGTTTTCATTGCCTTAATACGCTTTACTGGCTTCCGTTTCCAGTGATACCTTCTCTTAGCGAATCCTGTCAGAATTTCCGTCACCTTGGTGCTCCTCGCGTTGTCTCCCTTCGTGGGCCGAACTTTTCTTCAGGTAACGCCTTAAACAGTCTCTTTCTGCCGTCTTTTTCTGAATAGTATTTGATTTGCTGCAGGGCTCCTCTGGACTCTTTGCTTCCTGCTTGTTGCGTTTTATCTGGCTCTTCGCCGTTGGGCCTTCCTTCGTCTTGCTGCTTTTTGGCCAGACTGTTTCGCCAAGTTTTTCACCCTCAAGTTTTTTCCCAACGGATACACTTGCGAGCGATTAAGTTTTCTTCGAGCGCTTCTTTGTGTGCTTGTCCGCCGACTTTGTTTGGCAGAAACCCGTTCGCTCTTTTCCGTCGTCCGCCTCTTGGTACACCCAATTTCGTCGACATCGTTCTTTTCGCTCCGCACCTCATGTGTCTTCTTGTTGTCTCGTCTCTCTTCGTCCGTCGCTTTTTTATATTTTTTTGTTTGTCTTTACGATTTCGTTTGTTTACGAAAGGAAAAGTTCTTCGTCCTGCCCAGATTCGTCCCATGGACATTCCCGGTTGTCGTGGACGACTGCCACCACAGTTTTAGGTAAAAATATAGTTTTTGTTTCGCTTTTTGACCTTCCACCACTTTGAAGGGGCCGGGTGTTCGGTGCTTGGAAAATGATCTGCTTGGGAGTCCTTAGATGGTAGCACTTTCCTCTTTGGCATTTTGTCGTCTTGTGCTCAACTTGGACCGTGGCAATTGTCTTTAATTTCAGAGTGTGCGCGGACTCCGGAGATGCTGCTCTCTCTCTGCCTTTTGAAAGTGAAGGACCGTTTGTTACCCCAGCTCTGAAAGCTTTGCAGTCCTCCGCTTCTACGCTCTCCAAGTTCTTTCTGACCGACAACTGCCGTCGCTTTCCGCTTCGGCGTGACATAAGTTCGGCGTTGTCGATTCGTTGACTCACGCCGAATCTCGCTTCTCCGACCGTCCCTCAGTCGCTTCTCTGCACTTTAGACCTGACAGTAATATTGTCGTTTCTCGACTTTCACTCATTCTAGAGTTCTGAACGCCTTGTCGAACGGTTTGCTTCATTGTTGATAGTACTCCAACATATCTTGACATATGAGGTTGCTCTCGGCTCGAGGCCACATCCGCGTTGTTATCTGTTTCAGACGGCTCGCTCCCTTGCAACATATCGCAGTGCTCGAATTTTCCGAGTCGCGCTGAGCACATAATATCTGCCAGCCCCGACATTCTGTTCGGCGCGGAGGTCTGGTGTTCTCTGTCCGAGCGTCTCGCGGCAGCTGGCCGCATTTTCAGCTTGTTGTGGAAGAACCTTGACTGCTGAACCGCGCATGAAAGGTGTCGCTCCTTCTGCGGTCCCACTGGTTGATCCTCACCACGAGTCACCGCGATCCCACTCTCTTAGGGACACCGTCTCGCTTACGGCATCTCTTAATCTTTGTGGCGGTTCGTGTAGAATCACGTCTTCACCTCGTTGAGTGTCGCGCACCGGACAAACTTTCACCTCCTTCTCTGCTCGCAATTTCATATTTCCGCAGCTTGGTCTGGTATGTGTACAATTTTCGGTTGCAACGTTCGAATACAAAGGGGTCACTCCTCCTGGGCAGCGACAGATTGCGGTGAAGCAGTTTCCGTTTTTTTGAGGCCAAACGATCCACCCGTCTGTCGCAGGCATGCTCCGTGGATATAAAGCTTTTTTGTACCGCTTTCTCTGAGAACAATGCTATCGCACAAAAACCGCGGTTCCGAGAGAAGCATCGTTGTTTCCCCTTCTGGCGTGCAGCGACGGGACTTTTCAATTGGTTCACCGTTTTTTCGAAGATGTTGTTTTTTGTGGCAGCCGCCATTTCCGTGGTTGTACAGTCTCGCGCGGAGATCTTTTCATGGCCGACACTACTGCACAAGGACATTGGTTTCGAAAATAGCACCTTCCTAAACTCCCTCTCTTCAGTGTCTGTTGTGGTTATTGCAATTTCGTCCTACGCCTGTGGTGCTTATTATGAGATGCACTTTGTACTGCTAATCACGATTTTTTATGATTTTTTTTAGAATCGTTGCATCGCTGGATGATCAGTTGGTTGAGGGTCGGCTAAATTGGTGATACCAATAGCATCGCGGCGCCACATTCGTAAAGGATCAAGAACCTCGATCCCATTGTTGGAGAATTCACTTGGCAGTGAAAGGGTGGTGACTGTGCTTCGTGGGTTGCCAGAATTACAGGTATGCATTCCTTGTATCATCCAACTGAACACGGTTTCAACGGCCGTTACTATCCCGCTGAAGCGGTTAATTCTGCCTGGAGCAATCTTCTAATAGGCGTCAGATCCGATGGGGACACCTGTTTCATTTGGGCATGGCACAACTTCCGGCGCAATATCGGCGCTCAGGCTGTATTCAGAGTGGAGTGGAGCTTTCAACTCTTCGTCGCTTGGATCACTGATGACAGCGCAGATTTCTGGCCCCTACAATGCTTCCAAGTGGATTCGTCTGCCGGGGGTTCGACCACATCGTTCGATGGTAACGACCGTCGACAGTGATAGCGTGAAGGTCGTCTACCGTTACCAAACGTGAATACCGTGAGTTCTTTGGTTTCAAGAGCTGTTCAGTTGGATTGTTTCGAGACGTAACGACGCACGAATGTTCTCTGACTGCCGGTGTCCAGCAATCTTCAAACAAGGACATATTGATAGTGCGAAGAAGCCCCACTTGGCCCGTATTAAGTAGAACTGACGATACTTGCCATGCCGCGTTCGTTGGGGCCCTAATAACTGCTGCAGAGTTTGGAGTATAGCTTCCTCTAGATTCGCTAATGCCCTGCGAAGCTTGAGAAGCTGGGAAACGTCGCATAGAATGGTCAGGTGGTTCCCTCCACAAGTGGTACAGGTTAGGCTTCTTGCTTTGTGGTAGGCACGGGCGATGTGGTTGCGTTTGGTGCACTTAAAGTAGCAGCCTGCCTGCAAGTACATTGATCGTTTTTTTCTTTTTATCGGTTGATACTGCAATTTGGCAGCTCTGAACGTCATGTTCGGCGGAGCCGTATAGCGGACACGAAAGGGCTCGGCAATGAACTGATTCGTCGGTCAGTGCCAGTGAGATAGACTGTTCGATATGGACTGATTTTGTAAATTCGGCTAATGTGGTGTGCCTTCCGATGCCCGAGTTGCCTGTTAAATGCACACTTCCTCTGGTATCTCTACCTGTATTTGAAAAAAAAACAAATCACGATAACCTTGACTAAATCGTCTGAGCGCCATTCTAGCATGTTGTGGCTGACTGTGGTCGCGCTCTCCTTCAGTTTTTGGTGGTGCATGAATGCTAGCTCTTCGAAAAGAGCTCTCATCAGTAAAATATGAGGAACCACTGCGTAGTTGCTAAGAGGAACATCCAAGCCTTCTTGTAATGTTGCGCCAAAGTGAATGGCGTCGAACAGCTGACGAAGTT
The DNA here is from genome assembly GCA_037355805.1 of Ixodes ricinus. NCBI lineage: Eukaryota > Metazoa > Arthropoda > Arachnida > Ixodida > Ixodidae > Ixodes > Ixodes ricinus. Next base: position 61,924 of record JAZHYW010010825.1, on the reverse strand, counting down.
GGGTGACGTTTCTGTAGCTGCTTATTTTCGGGAGAGTCAGTAGCTGGTTCATATGTTGGTCAAAGAAGATTATCGCGTCTTCATAATTTGCTATGAAGTGTACGAACTGCCAGGTCACAATTCTTGTCGGAGAAAAGAATGCCTTCGACATACGCTTTGGTGGGAGTGAGGTATGTCATTAGTTTCTTAAATTCCTCGATGGGAGTGAGATCGACATTTATGTGAATCGGGACATTAAAAATGCTAACCAAATCCATGCCAATCACTGATATTTCCGGCAAAAGAAGGTAACTAAAGTTTCGGAAGGGCGACCCTTCGATGACTGCCATCAGCTGGTGCTTTAGGGACGGTTCGGATGGGAGAAACAGGGTGTCGAACCGAAATGCTTTTCGCTCTGGTTTTCGTTCCGGTTCAGGGAAAATGGTTCAGCTCCGGTTCAACTGCGGAGTGAAAAAATAAAGGTTCAAACCAGTTTGAACCGGTTCGTTCTCATATGCAACAAAAACAATTGAAGACCGCAAAAAAATTAACTTTGCACGTTTTATAAACGTGTTACACATAAAAAGCAAAGTCTCGCATTACTGTGTGGAACGAACGAGCTAGTGCTGGGGCACCTCGGGACGTGGGTGAAAGCGCGGTTCAATGTCAGGCAGCTGACCGAAAAAGCAGGACGTCGTCAAACATATCCGGGGAAAGACGGCCCTCTGAGACGATAAAATCAACTTGAGTGCAGAAAAGGCTCGCTCCACGCTGACCTGAATCGCAGGCGCTCCCAGGGCTACTCGCAACAATGCGTAGAGTTCTGGATGGCGCTCCCGTCTCTCTTCCCAAAACTGCAGCACGTTAGAGTCCCTTAAAAGCCGCGGCTCCTTGTCTAGCATCTCCAGGAGGCACGCTATATAAAGGGAGCTACTGGTACCTCGAACGTGCACGCCAGCCTCAACCTCTTTTTCCTTGAGGAGCGCTCCCACGGCGTCTTCCGGATCTTCTGGAGCCGCCGCAGTTTCAGAAGACAAGGTAGAATCTTGCTCGCATTGCAGAGCTGCGATCCGCCTCCGAGTCTTTGTTAAATGCAACGTGGCCCGATACTTTGGCGCAGGTGTGAGAAGAAGGCGGTAGCTGGGGATCTATGTACACCGCTGCACAGAAGACATCAGTGTCAAGAAGTTGTCGCTTCCGCTTTTTAATTGACTGGACCAAGGCCTTTGCCAACGGCGACGATATCTTGAAAGTGTCCTTGGAATATGTCAGCTATGCTCCGTAGAAATCTCCTACAGTGATCTGTTCCTTCTGCAACGTTTTCGTCGCCAATTCTGCCGGGAGAAGCAATACTGCTAGCGTTTCGACTTCTGCCCATCTGTCTACAGTCGACCTGGAGCTTTCTTCTTTTGAGAGCAACCCTCCAGCCCTCTTAGTTCAAGTAGCCAGGTTAGCATATGCAGCGTGACATCCACCGCGGTGGACAATCAAGCATTGGTTTCTTCAATCCTAGCTTCCTGATCAGGATAACACATTGGACACGTAATCTCTTTACAAGCGCACGGCTTTCTCCGGTTTGCGCGAAAAGAAGTGTTTTTTTGTTTGTTTTTTGTTTTAACATTTTTGGTTTCTTTTCCAGGTTACTGTGTTTTTCGCCACGCACTTTTCATGCGACGTGACTTCGCGTATGAACCGAAAACCGCATGGAAAGCATATCGGTTCCGCTCCGGAGCGAAAAAAATCATTTCGTTCCGTTTCAACTCCGGTTCGAGCAAAAATAACAGTTTTTTTCCGGTTTTCGGTTCACGGTTCGGGTTCGGTTCAATACGCTGGGGAGAAAGGCTGCTCAGTGTTTTCGTTTTGGGCGGGAGGCCGCTGGGCTACAGTGTGTCAGTTGGGATGTTTTCAACAAGCGTGTCGATGTTTGTGGGATGGTTCAGTTTGTCCAGGACATACCGAAGACACCAGATTGACGTTGCTGCTCTCCCTACGGAAGTTCTCTGCTCCTTCAATCTTGTTCTTGAAATCGTCATCAAATGTGGAGGTCAGAATATCCCGGTCCAGGTCGGCTAGGCTTGTCTCCTTCGGGATAAGATATTCGAGTGGGGTCCTCGAGTCAAGTTCTGTTGTGTCACGGTTATGGATAAGGTCGTCCAGCTGGGCTATTGTCCTGGTGACGGCGGACTGGAAAACGCCGCGGTTCATGCCTAGGCGGTCCATGTCCTCTCGAGGATTTTCGGCACCGAATTAATATGGAGGAAGGGATCCGAGATGTGCCCTCTTCGGATGGCCGTTTAAAGAACACTAACATTGCGGGTGCGCAAGCCCCGCGTGCTCCACAATCGTAGACGCGCTCTTCATCGTTAATTATTTCTCAACAAGCACCATGCCTATACACCCGACCTGGCCCATGTGACGATTGTTTTTGTTTCCTCAGATGAAAAATAATTATTCCGTGTAAAAACTGTTCTTCTATGTTAAGCACGTAAACCAAAAAAGGCAGGAGCACTAAAGAGCATCTATATTGATAAGTGTAAAGGGTATCTTAATAAATGGATGAAACGTGTCGACAGGTACATTGCATCATTTCGAAAGTACTTTGAACGGGGCTGACATTGCATTGTATAAAAATAAATACACCATATATAAATCAACAAAATATTCCACTCCCCCTCTTTTATTGTGAGAGAGATTTTAAAAATGGCTAGATGTTCGTTTGTGCAATACATTTAAAAACCAAATCAAAACCTAAGTATACCGCGCCGCATTAAATATCTGTGAGTACCTTAAAGGGAAGCTTACGACGTTTTTGAAAATAACGACTTAAAAATAATTTCTAGCGCATTCTTTTCCGGTAATTCGAATATCACAAGCATTTGACTCGGAAAGATAAATAGACGCGGGCAAAAGTGGAAAAAAAAACTGCGTGTGACGTCATTAGCATATGTTTAAAATTCGCCACTTGTGAGGGAAAGATTGAAGCGCATCTCACTTCTCTCCTAAGGCTTGAAAAATGTGTGAAATGTGATATAATGTGCCGTGATTAAATCCTACCACGTATTGCACAGGAAAGAAAAGAGGGAGTGGGGTTTTATTGCTTTTTTGAAAGTGCGGTTGTGGCTTCCTGGCTCATCAATCTTAAATATACCTTTCATGATCTTAATCCTGGTGGGTAAATAAAGTTAAATTAAAGGTATTCTTCTAAATACAAAATGGCATAAATTTTCCTGAAGTGAAACGGAGTATAGACATTAGGTGCTGATATACTGGAACACATCGGGCTGCAAATGTGCTTCTTTGACCGCAGATGTGTGTATTATTTTCCCCACACTTTTACAAATCTGTTTGTACATTTCCTCCAGGTTGACGCACTAAATTACGTCAGCGCCCACAAGAATGAGTTCAACAGGTCATCACTGATGATATCGTTCTCAATGCATATGTGGTGGTACAAGAAAGGATTTACAATGCATTCGTTTTATTACGGTATGGAGTGCAGAGTGGCTTATCCTGCTGAACTATACGAGGTAAGTTACTCAAATAGAAACATCCGTGTTGCAACTTTATGCGGAAAATTTGCGAGTTTCCTGAACCTAGCAGGCAACCGAACAAAAATATCTGTAGGATTGTGGATAGCTGGGCTAGTTGGTGTTGAAAAGATATGACGAAAAACACCGCTAAGTAAATAAGAAGAAGTTTGAGAAACACAGCGAGGTCAGTAGGCTTCGTCGAGATTGTGCCATCTCGTATGCCATATTTTTTTTATGTTGGGCGAAAATATTTTTACGAGGCACGCTGCTTGCATTAGCTGTCAGTCACAAAGATTGCCGTTAGGGGACTGTCGCACACCTAGAAAATATCTTTGTCCGAGGCAAAGCAAATAAGAACGATGGCGAGACTCCAGCTTTAATAATCGAAAATGAACACACACTTTCCGAAATAGTGCTTTGCTATATTGACAATGATAATCTTCAATTTCAATGCATTTCAATACTTTCATGGAAAGCTTTTGGTGGCTTATGAAAGCAAGATATAGAATAGGAAACCGTGGAGGAAGGAGCATTCTAGATGTTAGCTGGCTATTTCGAGTTCTTTGTCAGCGTAACAAGACGTACGCTACTTATTGGAGTGTGTCCTGTTCATCACTCGGATGCACGCTCTCGGCATACGCCAGACAAAATAAAGCCGGATCTAATAAGAGTTGCGTGCCATATCGAGTTATCTTTTTTCGATGCAGGTTCCGGTTATTTAGGTGTATTTACATACGTTCAACCTCTCCATACTCACGTCTTGAAGCCGAATGCTCTTGAACCTTTCGTATGACTTCTTTTTCGTGGACTGCTTGAACAAACAATTGGAAGCGCATCAGCCCGGCGTATTAACAACTGCTTACAGCTTATCCGTGGTCGCAAATCGGAGTCCTCGCCCGGTTTTTCTTTTGTCATGAAACCCAACAGGCGATATCCACATGGAAGATGGTGAGGCCATGCGCATGCGTGAAGAATCGTCCGAAGTGTGGTAGTACGGGTAAGAAAGACGGCCGAACCCCATTTGGCCCCCTCAATCACTGAGTCCTGTGCCTTCAAGTTAGTTCGTGATTGAACGGCGAGTTATTGGGCTCTTCCGTCTTTTTGGCATGTCGTACGACCAGTCAGCCGTTTGGTGTCGCATGTGTATGGCCTGACAAGGCCTTCAGTTTATATTATGTTAGGTACAATTAGGCTTGTACAGGTTAATCTAAAATTAATAAATTACAATTAAAATTTGTCTTAGTTAAAAAGAGTTCAGTTAAATTGCATCATTACCTGTAAATACAAAATAATCAATGGTTATAAAATAATCAATGGTTAATGTTAAACCCCAAAATTATTCTGACGGACTAGAAACTGATCTCTTGTACTGTTCAATATTGTATTATAATCACTGAACCAGAACATACTTATTTTCCTAATCCACCACTTTTTGAAAACCATCCTAATGTCGATGACTAGGTTCAAGAATTTCTTAGTAGGAAACTTGTTAAAACAGAGGCCTCCTAAGAAGGGGAGGGAAAAGAAGAAACCACACGAGTGATTATCTATGGATGCGATAGCATTTATCATTGCCCACAAGGGCAGGCGTTTGGCCTCAATAATTAATAAATGGAACGCTTTTAGATGCGGAGCATCTCTTGCTCAGGTCTATGTCCCGCGGCGTCGGCGTCGTAGTCCGCACTCACACTACGCATGCGCAACTCTCCTCCTCCCCTCTCTCCAACAGCTGCGCGTTACTCTCTCCGCTCTCTCTCTCTACCAGCTGCGTGCACTTCGCGTGCGTTCGCTTCTACTCACACCGCGCGCGCATGCGCAACTCTCCTCCTCTAGTCTCCTCTCCTTCAAGTGTGAATATAAGCAGCGGTAGCGCGCTGCGCGCGTTCAGTTCAGCGCTGTTGACTCCACTTCACTCCGTTCTTCCGATGAAGTGTGATGGAAGCAACAGTCCCGTCAGTTAGTGGGTTGGCGCAAGCAAGCGTCAGCACCACCCCACAAACTAACAGCAACGCTACGTCCACTGAAGAGAAACCTGCGCAGCGAAGGGCACGCGACGCTGAGCGCAAACGCTTGAAGCGAGCGGCAGACCCTGAACTACGGCAACGAGAAGCGGTGTCCATTCGCAAGTTAACAACGTAATAACACGCAAGTTAACAACGTTACTAACAACGTTACTAACACCGTTAATAACACCGTTAATAACGATCCGCGATGCTCCGCATCACCCCATTGTTCCCCTCGGGAAGCTGTTTACCATTTTAATTTTCTTTTTTAAGCACTAGGGAAGGGGGGGGGGCATAATTTTTTTTTGTGACGTCAATTTTTTTGTCACATTTAGCAGGAAAACTGAATTGGAACATGCGATCTGGTGTCGTAGTTTCCAATGAATTCGCAGGAAATCTGACTTTATCTGTAGGTCCACTGACGTTGTGCAACGGATCAATTTTCCCGCCAAATTAAGCAGGAAATTTAATTTAGTGCATTGGTCGTGACGTCAATTTTTTGCCCAAATATAAAAAGGAACCTGAATTTGTCCCTATGTCGTGACGTCAATTTTTCTGCTGAATCTAGCGCAGAAACTGTTACAGTGACGTCAGATCTTTGCTAAATTTACCGGGAAAGCTGCTTCCGTGGCCAAGCAACAGGATAGCCCTTTGCTGGCGAATCTTAAGGAGCAGCTTAATAATGCAATCACATTAAAATAGTAACGGTAACAAGTAAGTTCATTACTACATTCAGTAATTAGATACACTTGGGATTACTTAGTTTATACTGTGAACGACTTTTTTTTCGAGGGCTCAATATTTCTCGATTTCGGTCGAAGCTGAAGTTTCGGAATACTTTGCGGGTTCTAATTTTCACGACGCGGTAAGATCTCAATATAGGATTCCAATGTGTTTACTTTTTTACCAGAATTTTTCTCAGGACCTATATTTCGCGAATTGTAGGTTGATTCGCAAACTTCGCAAACATTAGGTCCACGCAAAAATTAAGTTTTTTTACAGTGTGTATTGAAGTTATCAAAGAAATACAAAAAGTTATAATTTAAACGTGATTTATTTACTTGTAACGTGTACCCTACGTGTCTTGGTGCGATAAGAAAAAACAGCGAATACTCCATTTCGTAATCAGAATTAAACTGAAGTAACTCTCCAGACGCGGGTGTGAAACACTCTTGGTAGTAGATTAGTGAATCTTCTGGTTTTAGTGTTTAATTATATCGTGATATTGCTTAGGACGCATCTCACATCTTGTTTGAAGTTGGACAGATCCCAACTGCAGGAGAGCGTAATTACATGTTTCTAATGGAGCCAAAACACATACTTTGGGCATGCTCTTTTGACTGTAATTAATCCAAGTTTAGTATAAACAGCGGTGGTGTGACTAGCTGTCATCCTAAAATAAAAAGATTTTTCTTTCCAATATATACACGATGTTACATCGTGAAAAAGGTGTAGTACAAACAGTTTAGTTTAACGCATTTTGTTTTCATTTTAAAGTTTGTGACTGATTTAAATTCAAACATAAAATTTGTTCAGGGTGTCTCGATAAAAACAATTTGTGTTTCTACACTTGAATATCCAAGAAGCAATTTCTCCAAACCTTGTATTAGACTGATGGGCACCACAACTCAATGAAATTAGATTGTTTCGCAACATTTTTAACAATCCATGATCTTTAAATAGCACGAATATCAAGTGTATAAGTAAACTTATTATGTATTGGCCTGATATGAGTAATGTGTCAAATGTTATCGAACAAAGGCCATGGTGAGTCTTTACTGCCAGGTAAGTCGTACGTCACCTGACTTCTTTAGACTTAAATTCACGAGGAGATGACAGAATCATGCTTCACTCCTGGTTGTTCGGTTGATACAATAAATTTTCGCTTATATATGCGAATTGATACTTATATGGTGCAGAAAATGAAGCCCACAGTGAACGAAATTACTTCGACTATAATTAGGAATTGGAGAAACATCTTATTAGTCCCAATATTGACGTTTCTATGGCATGCTGCACGTGTATTTTCCATGCGTCAGACAGGAAACAATATATATATATGCGTAAAATTAGCAGTATATTGTTTATATACGCATATTTGTTTCTTTACCAGGCTTGCAATTCAAATTACGACTATAGTGTCGGCAACTATAAGCCTCCCCAGCACACCCTGTTCACGGGTTACAAAATAACGGGATATGGCCTGGGTTACGATGACAAGAATACATTGAGTTGGAAGGTGAGATATGGGGATTTTTATTTTTATGCCTTAGCTTAGCATTCGTCATGCGAAATTATATGCAGCAAAGCAGTTTCTAGACGAGCAAAAACAAAAATAGCTGGTGAAAAATGTGGCTATGATGTGATTATCTTAGGCGTTTCTACAAAAGAAGAGACTTTGCTGGACCGTGCATCGATATTGCGCTGGAAAATTCGCCAAGAGTGCTTCCACGCTCAGGTCTTCCAATGTGGGTTCGGGTTATATTTGGTATATTTGCCTAATTATATATGTTAAATCAAAGTACTTAGATGGATTATTCAGCTATATAAGAGCGCCTTACCTAATTTCCTTCCGGAGATATAACATTTAGAATCTCTAGGAGTTGAGACTGTCAAACCTTCGCAATAGTAATTTGTATGACCGTCAATTTCTCAAAGAAGCATGCACGTAATTGCCCTCTCTTCCAGTTATATTTACTAAGGGTGTGGGACGTAAACTAAAAATCTTAAAATATACACTCAAATATTTCTATGCAAAACACATTTACGAAAACGTCAAATAATGTTTTAGAACCCCAAACACAAAGCATTTACGAACAAACTACAGATATAAAACGAGCCAAAATATATCTAAATGATGATGTTTATAGGTGTTTTCAGAACATTATGAGAAAATTATGCATAGCAATTATTGGACGTTTATCATTATTGTAGAAACGCAGCTTATTTCTCTTAATAAAGGAAGCCCTTCAATAGATACAAAAACTTCAATTTTTTTCAAACTATTGTGAACCGTTTACAGTGTCTTGAACTAACTTGTGAAGGCAAAACATTGAGTAACTTATGAACTCCTTAAAAAAAGCCTGCACCCCAATGACCTGGCTTTTATTCGTTAAAGGGGACGCGCCGTACGACGTTGGCTTAAAGGTTATTTGTTCTAGAAGAAACAACGCTGGTACAGCGTTGTTGGTCTATCATATAGCGTAAAAGTTTTGGTGTCCCTAATTTACATTTATATTTGTGTTTCATTGTATGGCCTCCTAAAACCCCCTCACTTCTTCCCTTTTCAGACGAGTCCGAATTGAGTGTATTTTACGGAGCTCCGTAAAAGGCAGCGTTTTGCTCATTCTCTTTAATGCCGGTGGAATTAAAACTTTTTAATTATGCCCAACATGCGTACAATTGAAATTGTGACTGTACAAATTGAATCGCGCACTTATTTTTCTAGATTTGCTTTCTGGCAGAAACCAGTATGAGAACAACCCTTTTTCTCTGCATTTCGCAATTTCCACAATAACAATTTGGTCCGCGTTTCGTAAAACACCCTCTATCTGTAGCTGGGTGACCATCCCAACGGCAACACGTTCTTAGAGTATATATATGTAAAAAAATATACAAGGTATGAGCCGGGCCATTACTATATCATTTACATGGCAGCACTTAACAACAACAAAAAGTTTTGTTGTCAAGTTTTATCTGTATTCCACTGGGTATGCGTGGATACCTAGGAAAAGTAAGGTTATTTATTGGTCGTCACACAATGTTGAACAGCAAAATATCGACTCTCGAAATACTACTTTCCTCGTATTGTTTTCCTTGTGATAGTCTCTCTAATGGTGCGAGTGTTCGGGTTTCACGGTAGCACGCGGGGCATGCATCGCTCAACTGCCGGAAGCAGTGACGTCCGCTGAAAGTCCTTCGCCTAGCTAATCGCACCAGGAATGGGTCGTGCTTCAAAGGCGTTAACGAATACATTCTAACTCAATTTGAGTCAACTTTTTCGCAATTAAAAAAAAACACGTAAATAAAAATAAAAAAGAGTTTGGACGAAAAAATAAATCATAAAACTAATTCAAACAAAAAAGAATTGTTTACAGCTATATTTAGGGCGCGAAATGAATTTGCAGTCGGCGCCTGCGGGACCGCAAAAAAGTGGCCGCTATTTATCATGTAATGCTTGCGCTCCTACTCAAGCTCTCTATGGTCTCTAAAATTTACTTCATCTCTGTTTGAAGTGGAACAAAAAAAAAACGAATATTAATCATTAATATTTAGAGCCCAAAGGAAGCTCCTTATGAAGCGCAAGTACCCCGTGATAAAAATGTGCGCCGGTCTTAAATTGACTTTGGCGGCGCGCCGGAGAGTGGCATTTCGGCGGCGGTGGCGGCCGCGTGGAAAAACGCGTTAGACCGGCGGCGCAACACCATCAGCGTGCGGCGGCGGCGGCGCAGCGCAGCGGCACACAGGTCTACCTCTAGACCAGAGATGGCTCCCGCGGGCGCCAAAATCAAATTCATTTTCCGCCCTATATGAAGACCTAAGATGTTTCTCCTTCGTTGTAAATTTGTTTTATGACATTCGTTTGTCATATTGACTATATAAACTTTTTTGTTTTCCTTTGCATGTGTCCATTAAAGAAATGATACGCAAGTAGTTGGCCATTACAGGTGAATTCAACTCACTGTAAACGGGTAAACAAAATTTAAAAATAATATTTTTTTAAATATTTACGTGAAATTATTTTTTGCATTTGTATAATTTAGAATGTTTCTGGAGCAATAACAAAACAGCAATATTAGCCAAGCACGTTTTTCTTGTATATTCGTAAAATTCAAATTAAAACAATTTTTTTAAATACATTTTGCGCGCTTTTATATAAAGTTGTCCGTTGATAAGCAATTTGGATAGACACTTCCAATACCTGTTTATTTGTCGTCTTTTGTACAATATTTTGCGTAAAATATTCTCTTGCAGTTTTTAATATTCTGTGTACATGTTCTAACCTTTCAGAACATACGTAGAAAAATTATCACTAGATTCATGCTTCGTTCAGACACGGACATCTGTTTTCAAAGTTCCCTAGCAAAACTTTGGCAATCACCACGTCTGATCCTTCGAAATTTTATTTCCAGAAGAAAAGTAACTACAGCCCTTCGGATATAGCTCAATGTACCTCCTAAAAACATTGCTTTAACGTTCATTTCTGACATAAATGTTATAAATATGATCCGGACCGGCATTTTATGATACACCGTGGAAACACAAGTGTGACAAAAGCACGCTCGCCGGCAGAGGCCTGTCACCAGGAACCCCCTTTCAGAAGGTCTAATTAAAGGATAAATACAAAACTTATTTCTTCAAAGTTTTCATCCCAAACTGTGGTAGCGCGGGAACGGCAATTACAATGTTGTAGTAGTCACATGATTTCCGTTGTGATAATAATGTCCAAACGCATATCATTAATTGGGCACGACCCTACAAAAACACTCCGCTTTAGTTCAAAATCGCTAAACTTATTGAAGACAAATACTTTATGTCTTACGACATAGTGGAAGGAGGAGCCCAAAACACTGCCTCAAAGATTTGTTTTCTCCCAAACCGTCAGATCCGCGGGCGGGCGGGCGGTCGGGTGGGTGGGTGGGTGGGTGGGTGGTTGAGTGAGTGAGTGATTGAGCGAGTGAGTGAGTCAGTGAGTCAGTGAGTGAGGGAGCGAGAGAGAGGAGGGAGGCAGGGAGGCAGGCAGGCAGGCAGGCAGCAAGGATTCGTACCTCGCGATCCCCCTTGCCTTTTCATCTATCAGATACTACCGACATGACTACATACACAGCCTCTGAGTGAGCCCGATAGGGTTGTTGACTGTGGCGGAAGATGACCTCCTAAAGCGGGAAGGAGGATGCTGTGGAGGTATGCTTGGACCGGAAAATCTTGCATGAGTTGCCGAGTCTTGCAGAAATATAAGTTGGCAGGCTAAAAAGGGACTCTTTAAAAAGGTGCAAAATCATAAACTTTTAAAACGATGCAAAGTAGGGAAATGTCACAACAAAAGTAAAGATCAGGAAAGGGTTTGTTGTAATGTTTTCGAGTAACACTTGAAATACGGCAGTAATCGGAAAGCATCAAGTGGCCAGCCCGATTTTTGAACCGCTTCGATTGCATTATTTAGTCAAGATGGGTGAGGGTGCCATATATGTGACGTATATTCTTTTTTTAGAAGGAACAAGAGTGATATAAAGAATTCGTTTTAGGCGAGAAGATACAGAATAAAAATTACGATGAATATAAGGAAGTGATTGATTCGCTGATGAAATTGCTTTGTCTATATGAATATTCCGGGATGCGTTAGTAGCTAAATGCACACCTAGATATTTACAATGGGTGGCAGTCTGAAGGTCAAAGGCCTTAAATAATATTGTAGTTATGCGCAGAGATGAGGAGTGCGTAAAGGATCGATGCTAGCTCTAGTGATCACTCAAATACATCTGCCAAATACGCAATGGTCAGCAATTTTGTAATTTTCATAATGAATAATAAGGTGGTCATTCGGAAATTTCCTGGTCGGTAAGAGAAAATCAATTGTCAGCAAAAAGGCGATTGTACGGTGAGATTTGAAGAGAGAGGTTGTTAATTTTGATTTAGAAAATCAAAGGTCCTTGGACACTTTTATTACGGAACGCCGGAAGAAACCGGAGTTAAAGAGGAAGCAGTGTTGTTAACAAAATCAAATTCGCAGCGTTGGCAATGAAAATACTCAATTCATAATAATACTTAGATATCTATATCACTGAGAAGGCTTCATACAATATACGATTATGTGGGACTTACTCCATTGCTTAAGAGAAGTCAAGGAAAACAGCCCCAGTAAAAAAAAAAAACAGTCAAGATTTTTAAACAAGTCGTTAGTACGAAAGGAAAGCTGAGGCTTGCATGAAATATGTTTGCAGAAGCCATGTTGTGCGTTAGCGAATAATTTTCAGGAGCCCAGGAAGGGATTAAGGTGGTTGAAGCTAATATGCTCGAGGTTTTTACTGGAGATCCAGGTAATTGATTTGGGGCTGTAATTTAGTGGAGATGATTTACTGCCGGATTTAAGGACTGGAATAACCTTCCAACTTTCAATTGGAGGGTGCCATTCCTTTTTCGATGTACTGCTGAAAACGTTTAGAGAGGAACTCTCCAGAAGATAAATTGGCGTTGATGCATAGTTTGCTATCAGTATTATTCTTTCCACACAATGATGACCTTTTGAGTTATTTTAAAATGACGACTACAACGTTGAAGTCTATAACAATAGGATCAACTGGGAAAATATTAGAAATTACGAAAGGCTCACACTTATTGGCGGGGATACAGTGAACAGATTAGAAAATAGTGTTGAAAATACTACACACTCAGCAAAAGGTATATTTTCACCGCAACTGTCAACTAGCATAATGCCTGATGATGTGGTTTGATTGTTAATGTTCTACAAGTAACGAGCTTTGTTCATTAACATATTTTGGTATAGTGTGTAGAAAAAATGTCTGCTCACGCTCCCTCAGCAAATATTGCATTGAGAGGAGGATATGGTATGTTTTAACCAAGCACCCGTTGTATTTACCTTTCTAGTTATTCTAAACAGCATTTTTTTATATAAGCGATGGGGTGAGTGGTTTAACCACGGTTAAGAAATAATAGCTTGAATTGTCGTGCACGGGATGTAAGTTCGACAAGCCAATATAGTTTGTCTTTGAACAGTTGCCAATTTTTCTTAACATAATTAAAACAAAGTCTTTAATGAAACTAAGAATGTATTCCGAAAGCTAAGAATTAATCATGTCATAGTGTCCCTTGAGAAACAACCGCAAGTTTTGTTAATGAACACCGAGTTTTGTGGCTCAATATCTATATTGTAATCAATTGCTTTTTGGTCGCTTAGAGGTATTGTTAAAATATTGCCGACACTATGCGAAACGACAAGCAGAATTAGGGGGTTTATTCTAATTATATTCTTTCGTAATAAAAGTTTGTTTTGCAAATTCGTTGTACTCACGCCTTAATTTATCCTTTATTTGTTTCGCTGTGATTCTACCTGCATTGAATACGCATATGCCAAAATGTTTCTAGTTTGTACGTGTTTCCGTTTTTCTTGTCTAATTTCGTAGTTGGCTGTAATATTAAATATAGTATATATGTGTATTTCCCAATTTGGCTCGCATTTCAAATTTAAAGTATAATAGTCGTACATTTCCTAAGCACGCTAGCCTTTCTTACCCACTAATTTTTTCGATCGAAACTTATAATACATGCACAATTTTCTGGCATACATTTCGATTTATTTAGCGCCGTTTATGCATCTAAACTAAATGTAAGCAACGGTATTCATGTAACTCTTTCTATGTCTGTCACTCCAGATCTGCGAAGCAACGAAGCGGTATCCATCTCTAAAAATTGGAATTGCGTTGTTTAATCTCGAATCTGAAGACTCCACAAGAAGGTGTGATAGAACGAGTTATTTCAGATTTGCTGCAGGCTACTGGCGAACCGAGGGGTTTCTGAATATTTCAGAAAAACTGTTAATCAATCTAACTTTATTCAATCAAATAAAATGTGCCCAGCGTGAAAAAAAAAGATGAGAAACACACAGAAGGTCATACTTTACTTTGATTAAAGGGCTGTCCGGCACAAGTGTCCTGTTTCTGTATAATAACCGCACACTTTTTTTAGGACCGTAGTAATAAAAAAAAACGTTTGGTTCCTCGTGGAAAACGACTATTTAGTTTAAACTTATTATGTTCAATTAAATCATATGTGTACTCAACTTAGATTAGCTTTAAATATTTCATTCAGACCTACGCGCTTAAATCCAAAACGGCAGGGCTTCGTCCTCAGAAAAACAAATCATGTAAGAACTACTTGGCGCAGCTGATAAATTTGTCGCAAAACTTACCTCGTTATTAACTTTACATATTGACTTTTCGAATCACCTAAACTACTTTAATTAATTTAGCAGTGCAGGAACTGGTGCGTTTGATTCAGTCGGTCATTGCACGGCCGCAGTACTGGCGCGTAGGCTTCATATCAGTTCTGAAGGTGTTGAGACCCACAGTCTTAGGAACAAAGGTCTATCCAGTCCTTCGTATAGGCATTAAAGGGACCATGAAATGATTTTGAAAACGAATTTCATCCACCGCACGCCGTAAAAGGTATGAAAAGAAAATCAAAACACAAAAATAGCCAAGACATTTTTTCGCTAGAGAAATGAAAAAAAAAAAAACGGATTCTTCTACAGCTTTTTCCTCCGAAAGCTTCCTGCCTTTTAACTGCGATGCATACGCTGTACCACGACACGTCAGCCAAATCCAAATCGACAATTGGAACCGAGCCTACCTCACCAGTACCGCGATCATAAACAATGAATTGCCGGCGAATGTTTGCTAAACGTTTTGTTAAAGATTATTCTGATCCGAATTTCATTGAATATTTTGCGATGTGACGGAAATATAACAAAGTTCATAATGCTGTGATGTGGTAAACGATGCAACAGAAAGATCAGACTGCGCCTGCGCATATCCGCCCGTCTTCTGAAAAACATGGCGTAGGTGGTGGTGATCGACGTGGTCGTCGCAGAGGAAGCTCGACGTTCGGCGTAGAGCGCTATCTTTGACTGAATTCTAGTCGCGCGTTGCGATGATAACCCAGCACGTACTACAAGGGAAGATCTATCTACTCGTATGGTTATGTTTTTGCGGCATCCTCAAGACAGCAGAAGCGCTCAGGCCGTCGTCTTTGCTTACTTCATTTACAAAGTTGATTTCTTAGAATTTGTGTCCTCGAACATCGCCCGGCTTTCTTATTTTGCGCATTCCATGCGTATGATCAAGTTAAAGATATTACTGGGGCGTACTGTATTTAAATTTGTCTATGAATGATGCTAATTTAGACGCGTTTTCATCACCCGATAAAAGTGATTATTGCTAGCATTCGTTGAATGATCGCAACGTCTATGTGATCACGAAATTATATTTTTGTTATCTTTCTGGTCTTGGTTCATATCGGAAGGTTGAAAGAGGCTACTCACATTTGGTAGAAAAGAAGATAAAAGTAACGTTTAATACTTAGTGCGGTTGAAGTGGCCTCACGCTGAGGTTCCGTTCACGGTCGCCACACAGGCGTTCAAGTTCGACACGTGCGCGTGCACATACAGGGCTCCGGCCGCACGAGGTATCGTCGTCGTCTTTTTGGGAGGTCTACACAAAGTCTACACTTGGCCGTCCTGGAGCCTTAACGTCCTTATTAAGTTTTGAAGACACACGCATATATTAAGGTAAATGAGCACACACGTAAAAAAATAGTGATCAACTTCACATTAAACAGTCTCGAAGGCTAGCAGGCAGCGAGCGTTTTCTTGCAGGCCTTCTAGAAGCCGGGAGTTCCTTTTGCTTATCTCCCAAATCTTCGGAAGCGACGTCGTCGTCGAAAAAGGACGCTGCCGACGTCGTTGACCATCATTTTAACTTGGAGCCGTGTGCCGTCGTTCCGAACCGGCTCCCAGAACTTTGGTCGAGCTCTGTTACTCGATAGGCATCTTCGGGCAGCACCTAGGTGACAACCAGTAGTCCTCGGTACTTGGGTTGTGTCTTCGTTGGGTTTCCGGCGTGTTTTGTTGCTCTCCTCATAAATACAGCTTCTCCCACGTCGTCCAGTTTTCGTGGGTAGTGCCAACATTCATACGCCTGCTTGCTTCTTTCCTGTTCCCCCAGTAACCGTTGACTTACACGTACTCGCAGCTCGCTAGGATTTTTCCATGTGGCTTTATCATCCCATGTTAGCTTCTGTAGAGCAATTCCCTAGAAGCTTGGCTTGTATCCATAAACCAGTTCGAATGGTGTCTTCCCTGTTGTCTTGTTCACACCATTGTTCAGGCTGCACTCTGCGTGTTTGAGTTTACCTTCGCAGTCTCGGAGGTCGGGGTGTTTCATGGATGTTGTGATGGCAAGCACCCCTGTCCGGTTTACCCGCTCGACTTGGCCGTTGGCCTGGGGCGACGCGAGGAGTTAAGCACGTGTTGTATGGTGCATGTCGTGCAGAACTCTTCGAACGTTCTCGGTGTAAAGCAGCTTCCGTTGCCTGTGATGATGGTTTTAGGCAGACCTCTCTCAAGTACGAGTTTCTCCATCGCACACAGCACATGCTTTGCTGGCGCGTCTCGGGTAGCAAAAAGTCGGACAAACTTTGTAAAGTTGTCGCCAATAACCAGAAAGTTCTGGTGGCGCTTCTTGCTTGGAACAAACGGTACCATATGGTCAATGTGCACAGCCTCTAAAGGGCTCTTGCGAGGAGGGATGGTGTTGAGGTGTCCTTCCTTTATTCCACCAGGAACCTTGTTGAAAATGCATTCAAATCATTGCGAGATGTGCTTGCGCACATAGTTGCGGATACAAGAAAACCAAAACGTTTCCTGATGATTTCCGACCGTCCTGTCCACCGAAAGTGCCCTAAAAGATAGTGGCACTGTACCACTACCGCTTCACGCATTGCCTTGGGCAACACAAACCTAATTGATCTCTGTTTGTCCTGATCAGTGGTGTGCATGAGCTTGCCATCCTCGAGGGCATAGTCCTTAGCTTTACTCTTGTGCTCCTTAGTACGTAGGTCTTCTGGCTCCACCAGTATCTCGAACAGGTGGCGCAGCTTCTCGTCTCCTATTTGCAGGGCTAGTATCTGATCCTTCAGGCTGCAAGTCAGAC
The DNA here is from genome assembly GCA_037355805.1 of Ixodes ricinus. Lineage (NCBI taxonomy): Eukaryota > Metazoa > Arthropoda > Arachnida > Ixodida > Ixodidae > Ixodes > Ixodes ricinus. The sequence goes on along the minus strand of JAZHYW010010825.1, from coordinate 44,686 downwards.
ACACTACGAAACGTGCTTCCAGAAGAGCATCCATGGTGTCGCTCAAGCCTTCCACGAGCTGCCGACTCATTGAGTCAACAGGCCACATCTGGGTACCATGTTGGTGGCTCATCGTGAAGTCGAATTCCTGTATGAGGTCATACCAACGAGCGATTTGAGGCTTCTTAGTTCGCTGGGCATTCAAGTAGACGAGCGCTTGACAGTCCGTAACCACCGTGAAGTGAATGCCCAAGAGTAGGAACCTCAGTCTATCCACTGACCAAACAATGGCCATGAGTTCAAGTGTTGTTGAATGATACTTGCTCTCAGCCTCAGTGGTCTTTTTCTTACACAGTAGACAAAATGTAACTTAATATACTTCCGTCGTAGCAACATTCTTGCCAACCCCTTTGAACTAGCATCTGCATGCTATTCACTCTCTGCCTTAGGGTCAAAAAGCTGCAATACAAGCTTCGACGTGAGGCGTTTTTCCAGGCCTTGGAAGCTGTTTTCTTGTCCAGTTTCCCACTCGAAAAAAGCATCATCGTTTGCTAGTCTTGTGAATGGTTCGGCGGTCAAAGCATATATAGGGACGAATTTCCGAAAACAAAATCCACTCAGTCTTAAGAATCGCCTTACGTCGTGCACATCCCGAGGGATCGGAAACTATGCGATTGCATTTATCTTCGCCTCTCCTGGATGCACCTAACCTCCGCTCAAGGGGAACCCTAGAAAGTCCATGCTATCTTTATCAAACGCTCTCCATATGATGCGGTGGGTCAAATCTGCATCCATAAAAGCTTGCAAACATTGTAGCCGGTGAATCATATCGTTCCAGCCTTGCGCTGGGATGACAACTTCATCTAAATAGAACATAACCACTCGTCCCCTCAGCGGCCGTAAGACACGGTTCATAAGGCGTTGGCAGACAGCTGGCGCATTTGTGAGGCCAAACATCATCCTTTCGAACTGGCCTCTTTCATCTGCTGTGATGAATGCCGTCTTACGCTTAGCCTCTTCCGTTAGAGGTACTGGCAGGTATCCATGTGCAAGATCCAAAACCGTGTAGAGCGCCGCTCCAGCAAGTCTTTCAAACTGGTCATCGATGTTATGTAAAGGATACTTCTTCACTGTCTGGAAGTTCGGTCTCCTGTAGTCGACCACCATCCGCTGTTCTTCGTTTTTCTTGTCGACTACGAGCACAGGGCTAGCATAATCGGATGCTGTCTCGGTAACCACACCAAGATCTTTTCATTCATTAACAATCTTTCGTATTGTTTCCCGGCCTTCGGCGTACATATGATGTGGCCGCAGAGAAAAAGGGTACTTCCCGGAGCCTCAGCAATGGTTATTTCCACGACTGATGTCCAACCCAATACACTTTGTGGCATTGCAATGCACTCTCTGAATTCGTTGAACATTTTTTCTAGTTCAGACTGTTGCACCTTTGTTACTGCAGGTCCAATGTTAACTTCTGTCCCTTGGATGGGTCGTCGCTCGATTTCGCTTGCCTTGTTTTCGTCGCGACCGGTGTGGACTTCAGAAGTGTCCTTAAAGGATAACTGCAAAGAAAAAACGTTTTTTTTTAAACAGCCTAATTGGGACAAGCATGTCAAAAAACAATTTTTCCGCGAGAAAAATTTTTTACAGCAATATTTATTCAATGAGACTGATTTTAGTTTGCGGTTTTCGTCCGTTTTAAATCGCGCGCAACGAAGTTGGGATTCCGTGACGTTTATCCCAATCGGCTGCAATACTTCTCCTTGGCTAAGAGTTTGATTGACAGCTTAGATCTTGGTTGTTAAACCTTTGTTTCGTGTTGCAATTTCCTTTTAAGCGGCATATTTTTGTTTAAAGAATAACCCGTGCAATAAGAGTTATTAATATTCTTTACAAAAGGTTTACAAGACGGGTACTTCTGTTTGAATTTATAGCATAACAAACAAAAGCATTGCCATTCTTTCATGGCCGCCGAAGTCTCTGCTCCCGCCTGCCTTGCCTACGCTCGAGGAGTCGTTTTGCCGAAGTGATCAGTGTTTCCTGCTGACCCAGGTGCTTGAGTAAGACTTCTTCAAGTGAAGTAGTGTTTGTTTAGCAGCTGTCGCAGGTGTTAGTGATAGGAACTGGCGCGGGGTTTTGGTTTTCGTATTGCGGTTCTTTCGTTTTCCTCTTTGCTTGCTTAGCATACTTTTTTGTGCGCCCGCTTGCGTGTGCAAATGCCGACTTTTCGGAGATGTCAGGTGAGTGATCCCGACAGCGAGCCTTCCAGCAGCCATGTCGCCCCGAAAGGAATGCTAATTGGCTGGAGGAAATCGGGCGTTTGCGTAGCGACAAACGTGTCCAGCTACGTTCTCGTCATATCGCTCCGAGGCCGTCGAGAATCGCACCGGGTGCCCCGAACGTCCGCGACTAGACACAGCGGTTACGTAAAAACCCGGCACAGCCAGGTTATTACGCAATAGCTGTCCACAGTAGCCTTCGGACGTCTGAATTCTGCGTTAGCCAAACAGATTTTTGTTTCTCTGCTTCCGAACCATCTTGCGTAAAGTTGTTTGAATGAATGTGTACTGTTATCGTAAATCTTGGCTTTTGATCGCGGCTTTGTAGATTATCTTTTTCGTTTTGCTGGAGAGACGCAAATTACGGGCACAACAAAATCGGTTGCATATTCCGCATACCTTGCAAAAGCACTTCCCCAGTCACCTTGCGAAAAGCGCGAAACACGGAGTCCGCATCGTCCCGACTTCCCAGTCTTTTACATGCTTTAGAGCAGTTTGTACCTGCTAGCAGGTATGTCTACTGAAACTTGAAACTAGGGGCAGTGCGAGAGAGCAAAGAGACAAAGTTCGGAAAGCTTGCTCGCCCTCCCCAATTTCGGAACGTTCAAGTGATTGTACAGTAACAAATGCACAACGCCTGTTCCCCCCAAAAAGCACTATGTTCACTACGTAAAAAATTGTCTCAATTCATGCATCTGTGGGCAGGTAGGAAATGTTGCCCAAATTTATTCACACCACACGATGAGCGCCACGCGTCGCTGTGCAAACGCAGTCCAACACGAAGCATAATTACGGCAGATTTAGGACAACAATTCGGAGTTTATTGTTCAATTAAAGCGACGTAATTTTGTTGAAAACGCCCGCAGCATTTGACTCACAATATGCGTCGGGAATCTTACACATTTTGAAACGGAACGAAGAAAGATTTACTTTTAATAACGCTCCCTGCGTCCTCCCGGACCCGTTTGACTGGATTAGCTAACGACGACGGGACTGAACCCCACAACAACCAACCTGCGCTCCGTGTTAAAGTGGGTGTCTACTTCCAAGCACCGCACCACACAAACAACGAACGTTTCAGTTCTTTGTCGCATCGCCGTGGTGCACCTAACAGAACGAGATCGCCGAAGTTAACGCAGCGCTGTGGATAACGTTGGCTTGTGGTTGCGCACTCGTGGACCCTGTGACTCCCTTCGCTCTCCAAGCGCACACGACGATTGCGAACGATACATTCCGTCTTCCGGGAACATCACAGGGCACTTCTCCGGTCATGTCTTCGCTATGTGCTCGCAAACCGCGCAGCTTCTCCTTACAGTTCTATTCTCGTGCACCATCAAACCAAAACAATGCCGGCGCCGTGTTTAACGTGCGTTGTTGCCAGACATCACCTGAAGTCGAGACGCTGCATCGTTCAACTCAGCAGCCAAGTCAACAAAAAGAGCAAACCCAAGAGTGAGGGACGCGACGCAGTTCTTCTCCGAGGGGGTCGAAAGAGCGGGAGTTTCAAATGTGGACAGGTTCTGACTCCGACTAAATTACGTCTTGCTACGTAATATTAAAAAATTCGCGGAACATTTGTTTTGTGATATGCTTGTCCCAATTAGGCTGTTTAAAAACACTTTTTTCTTGCAGTTACCCTTTAATGTCAACCTGCAAGATCTCAATTTGCTTGACTCTCCAGAGTGTTTGTTTCTTCCTGATAACGATTTCACTAGGGTGCCTCAATGTCCTTGATCTCACAATTGCTTGCGGGATGTACGGGGGAACAGCGCACCCAGAAAACAGTCACTCGAGTCAACATACATACAAAATAAAGAGACACTTACGCAGCGCTGACTGACAACCCTCGGTATATTTACACTTTCTCCTCTTCTTCTTTTTGTACTATAGGCAAGGGTCAGGAAGAATAACTGGTCTTTTTTCTTTTCTTTCGATACGAAGCTAAATTTAAAGCGAACTGAATTGAAATTAATGTAAGGCTAGGTAGGCAAGTCTCAAGACTCAAGCGCGCAGGATACCCAATCTCGTTATTAACATCAGTGGCCGAAAAGCTTATCAACGAAAGTAGGCAAGACGTATGCACTCAACAAAAGCAAAGAGACAAAACAAAGAAACCCATCATTGTGCCATATATTCATAATTTTTCTCACGGACTGAAGAAAATAGCTAACCGAGTAAACTTGGAAGTCATCTTCTCAGCTCCTAACAAACTTCGCAGCTTGTGCAAGAAAGTAAATACTCCACCAATTACAACTGTCGGCTGCAAAAAGAAGCATAAGAATACCTTTGTCCCTTGTATAGAGAAGGTGGTATACTCCTTTCCCCTCTCTTGCGGAAACCTCTACATAGGTCAGGCCGGAAGGTGTCTCAACGATCGCCTTCGTGAGCATAAGAACACATTCACCAACAAAAACTCCGGTCATTTAGGCATTCACTGTCGAGACTGTGGCTGCTCAGTGCTGCTGAGTAACCGCACCGTGCTTGGCAAGCACCACTATCAGCTCACAAGAGAAATTATCGAGGCAGAGAGCATTGCAAAACATAACGGCAGATGTGTTAGTACACCGTCTTTAACCTTGCCACACAAAGAATTCGACTACCTAGCCTTATATTAATTTTAATTTAGTTCGCTTTAAATTTACCTTCGTATCGAAAGAAAAGAAAAAAGACCAGTTATTCTCCCTGACCCTTGCCTATAGTACAAATTGAAGAATAGGAGAAAGTGTAAATATACCGGGAGGTGTCAGTCAGCGCTGCGTAAGTGTCTCTTTATTTTGTGTGTATGTTGACTCGAGTGACTGTTTTCTGGGTGCGCTGTTCCCCCGTACATCATGAGCAACCAACTCGCCCAAACCTCTGTGCTCGCGGGATACATAGGCATCGAGACCTCACCGAGAGTCAGGGCCTGTGAACCTTTACTCTGCCGTCTGAGTTATGCAGTTGACGGAGCCTTTGTGGAGAGTGGCCTCGTCCCTTGCTTTCAAACGTAGTTTTTTTGTGGTGCTAAAACGGCGCTTAGTGCGCAAACCGGCAGTCGCTCCAACTCTTGCATATGTCAAGTAGGCCAGTTCAGTTAAGGTGTATTTACACGACGGACCAAATTGCAGTTTTGGTCCGGGGGCGCGCAACACATGATCTTACGTTACCGGCGACGATGGCGGCATGGCGCGACTATGTAACTTCTTACTACATCGCGCTTCATCCAGCATGCCCTTTTCGGTTCACTTAAGTCCTCCTCGTCTCAGTAGTCAACGCCAGGGCCACCGCGGCCAAACGTCTCAACCTCCATCTTGGATCCTTGCAAATAGCCTTAAAGCAGCTCGCTGCTTGCGTTTGGCGGAGCTGTGAGGTCGAGGGTTAGACCGGCCCGTTCGCTCTTTCGTCTGCTCTTTTGATGCACCGTGTGGATGCTCATTGCAGCCAGGCGGTGATCAATCGGTCCGCGGCCCGATCCGTCGTGTGGATACACCTAAATCGTTCGTCCGACCAATCGGTCTAGTGCCTGGGCTGCATCTGGGACAACAAGAATTGGAAAGTTCTTCGCTAGGACACTATCGATCTTTATGTCAGCCTTGCATCTTCCAATGCTCCTAGACACAGGCACGCTGCTGTGCTGCTGTTTCCAGAACCGTACAGGGATTTTGACTTCTGAACAAATTCTGTGCCACATCGAGCTGCCGCTGACCAACGAAGTAAACAGCCGGAGCTGCCCGTATCAATGAGTCCAATAAGGAAGTACTTGTCATTTAGTATGACTTGCTTGAGCAAAACACAAACTTATTGTTTTATTCGATAATTTTCTCACTGTGTTTGCCTTGTTACGCTGTGGTTGTGCCAAGTCTCTGCAATAAAGATGGGTATGGTCAGTTCCGCTGCAGCGCATGCAGCTCAAGGGTCGTTTAGGCTTAGGCAGCCCCGTGCCATATGTACGTACTGGTTGCAGTCGCCTCACTTCCGTTTTTCTCTTTCATTCGAAAGTGGCAGTAGATTTTCAGTGATGTTTCTCGCATCGCCAGTTTTCCTAGCGTATTTCGTACCTAGGTCAAGGGTGCTGGCCGCATCGGGAATATTGTTCCTCTCCCATAGACCACCAGTACGTCATTACCGTGAAAATTACACTGCGGCTTGTTTTTCGGTGGGTTGGAGAGAAAAAAATGCTCGATAAATCTTTTGTGTAGGAGTTAACAAAACCAAAACGAAACAGGATGACTGTCGGTGTTCAGTGAACATTTAAGGTTCATTGTAAAAGTTATTTGGCAAAAGTAAAAAGGTCATTTTATGCTCCCTTTAACGCTGTTGTAACCTATGTTATTCAGAAAGGAAGATACTTTTGTCACTGAAAGCAGGGGAGCAACGTTTCTCCGTTGTTTGCATCTCACTATGGCGGCCCGAAACGTGCGAGTCGAGCTCAATAACCTTCAAAAGACACTGACAGTGCATTGAGAATCGTCAGTGTTTTCTTTTTTTTTGTACATGACATAAAAATACAATTACCTAAAAACAACTTGTGGCTCAACATTAGTTGTCTTTTTTCCCCCAAAAATGCAAATTCAGAACTGAAAGGTTGGAGTCGCACTCATTATCTTCTCCGTGGTCACGTGCCGTTCGACCTACGAACCAAATATAATCAGAGTTGTGGGTCATCATGGCACATGCTCAACATTAAAATTTGAAAAAAAAAATATATTAATTTTTTTTGTGGAATCTAAAAAGCTGAAAATAGCATGACTGCATAAAAACGTAAAGACGTTTACAATTATCTGTATTGCCGAATTAGAGCGCAGCTCTTGAGGAGGAGGAGGGGAGGCTACGGGCGGAGAAAAGGGAGAAGAGGAGGGGTGTAGGTCACTCCGCGCTAAATTTAGAGGAAAAAAATCCCCTAAGGTTATGGCAAAAATTGCCCCGGTAGATATACCCGCGAAAATTTTCGGGTAAGTTTTGCGGAATAACTTCGAAGCAAAAATTAACAGAAAAATATGCCCGCTCAATATAGCGGAATAACTTTAACGTTATATTTAGCGGAAAAATTCCCCGCTAAGTGTTAGGGGAAACATTCGGGAGTTTTCGTATATCGTTTTCCCCGTCCCGCAACGCCCCCGCAACACGCGACCATACCCGGAACTCTACAGTTAATACTATCGGCGCGCAGCCGCAGTAGCAAGTTCTTCGGTGCGGAGGGCTTAGCGGAGGGGGAAACGCGGTCTAGGAAAGCTGCCTATATTTCTTGATCAATTTAGCGGAAACATTTCTTTGTTAAGTTTAGAGGGGAAATTTTCCTGCTAACTTTAGCGGGGATATATTCCCGCTAGTTTTACCGAGAAACAAATCCCATAATGCAACGCGCGGTTCCGCGCTCTTGCATTACTGTCATAATGCCATGCGCTTGGTTACGCCAACGGCTACGGCGACGGCGCTCAAGCCGGAAATATATTTTTTACCGATCGAAAAAAATTATAATTAATTTCGTAATTTATGACCGACCACAATGCTCATTCGCATGAGGAATCTGCCCAGGCGTCGCCACTACTCCCGGCTGAAGACGTCACTTGTCTTACGAAAACAATTTGGCAAGAGCTAGAAAGCGCGCAAACGTCAAGCACGTAGTTTTTGACGTTTGTTCGTTTCCGTCAGTTTCGCACAAGAAAAAAACGAAATAAAAATGCGTTCGGGTGTATTTACGTGATTTTCAGCAATTATCTTCACATCTGCATTTTTCTCTTCTCCACAGTTCACATGTCGTGGCCATTGACTTTGTGCTCATGATTCGGTTTCGGTATCGGACAGTTGCATTTTTTTAAATAAATTTAAGTAGACGCGATTTTCAAGCCAAATATTGATTGGGTATACTTCTGCCACCATATGAAACCACCAGGGCAAAATTATTTGGAGGGGAGAGGGGGGGGGGTGAATGCCTTTTTAGGAAAGACGCGCTCCGTCTTTTGTCCGTAACCAATGGAGGTGCAAAAAAAAAGAAGAAAAAACAACCTTGGGACGAGCTTTCGCTAATTGCATGTGTTCACGAAATCAGCTTCTCTTGGAGATGAATAAACTTGCGTTTCGAACGCAGTAACAAAGTATTATCGTCGTCACCACTGTAATATTAAACGCTGACAACCCATACCCGGTCACTTCGGGCAGTTTTTGTCTTGCCTTTACTATTCCTAGAGCCACGAGTCCTTCGTCAGCACCGCACATTACTGAGGAGTCGTAAACAATTCTCTGAACCAAAAGGCGCTCTTAAAATTGCAAATTCTGATCCAACTTGCTAGTGTTTACGTCATCTCATCCTGGTGATAACACCTCTGATACGCGAACTCGAGGTCACGGCTGCGATAATTTTAGCCTTCCTTCACAACGCACAACTCAGCCGTCGCGATGTTTCTGTTGTGTTGCTGACAGGCGGGAATACAATACCACGTTGTAGGTTGGCACTGAGCATAAGGAGATAAAACCGAGAACAGCACAAAAGACACAAAAAAACGGCAGCAAAATTCTGCCTTTATTGGACGCATTTTCCGCGGTTTCGGAAACGTTCTGCATAACATCATCACATAATTCCGCACTTCGAATGTAACCATCTTAGACAAAAAAAAAAAAAACTAGAGCGATATTTAATATTTTAGCGTTTTTTCGTAGGCCAAATGGCGGAAGCCTATAAAGGATTAATAAAGACCGTCCTCTATGGGTTCTTCGGCATAAACCATATGTATGAGGGTCTTTTCGTATCCCCATAAACTCCTTTGTACATAACCCTACTTTAGGGTTCTCGTATTCCTTTAATTTTGTTTATACTTAACCTATTGTAAGGTTCCTATCGGATCTCTTTACTGTTATTTTTAATGAAACCTATTGTCGCGTTCTTTTCAAATCCTTTTAAGGGTCATTGTACTAAACTTTATTTTGGTGCTCTCCTCGGATTCATTTACGGTTCGTTGTAAGGAATCGTATTTTTCTTTAGTTTTCGAATTCTCGTCGTGGTTTTTCCTGCAATAAACACAATATTGTATATTTTGGCTGATTTTTGAAGTCGCTTCCAGACCTTTTTTTTGTATCCAAAGTTGTTATAAACAATAACTTTTTTATGTTTTCGGGTCTGTCTTGGACTGTATTTACACTCGGAGTGAACTTTCTATGACATTTGCGAGGATGACGAAAGCGCAAGTGAAGCTTCAATCAGTGCTAAAAATAGGAGAGGAAAACCGAGCCGGTACCTTTAACTTCACTGCCGCAGAAAGTTGTCCCCAAGTATAGCTAACCATTGTTGTTCCTTTCTCCGTCTCTTATTGGGTTCATATCAACCAAAGTAGAGACGATATATATTGTTCGTTCATTCCTTCTGAGAAGATTGAATATCAGCTTTTCAAATCTGGCCAAGTTCGAGACACTGAATTCCAAAACGTCATGAGGAAGAAACTCCGGAAACGTAAAAATGTCTGGTTTGATCACGTGTTGATAATTTATTAGGGCTGCGAAAATAGTTCGTGATAATGCAAAAAAAAAAAACGCCTCACACAGAATATTTGGCGAGCTGAGAAGAAATGTGTTTGACCGGCAAAGGAATGTTTTCTCCGAAGCTAGAAAACGGAACTGGAAATTCCCGCTCAATCTGCTAGCCGCACAACGCGCTACCTGCCCGCGCTGCAACCCCTTTGCTCCTGACGGCGCCGAGGAACATCCCGGCGCCTGGGGTAATTACACACACATATCGTCGGCGGCCGCAACCTCGGAAGTAGTAAACCTGACCGTCCACGCCAGCAATCAGCGGCGTTCAGTTCGACATTATTGCTTTCACATTCACGACTCATAAAGAGTGCTTAGGTCTCCCCGGAATTTCGTTCTTTTTCACACGGACAGGAAAACTTCATAGAAATCAGCGGCGTTTAAAACAATATTCCAATATCTCACTTTTTTAAAATATATTACTAACATGACAACCACGGGACTTTGCCTGTCGCTTTTATTGATGTTGAAATGAGAATATGCTGGAAGCAGAAAGCAACCAGCACTAGAAAATTGCAATGTCTCTGCGAGCCTATTGGCGTCTAGATTCATTATCAATGCACACAATCAAGATAGCAAGGTCAGCGTGTTTAAGTCTTGCAGACCTAACAAAAGGTGATAAAATGATATTAAAAGTGTGGACTTACGAATTTTTTTAGAGATTATAATAGAAGTTTCAGGATCTGTGATTTTAGATTAACAGCATTAAAAATATATACCGCAAAAATGCAAGTCAGCTAGCCGTTATCTCGCAGATGTCATATACATTATACTTTCAAAAGCGGCTCCTTTTCAGCATTGCGAGCTAAAAAACAATTGTTCCTCTCACATAAAGAATCTTCCTGCTGCACATTTTTTTATATTTTTCGGACTCTCATTTTGTGCAACTCTTAGTGCGTGGTAGAGGTGCTCCTTTAAACAAATAGGGCTCGTACGAACTGAACAATAAATTACTCTGCCACACTGTTCGGAACAGGCTCGCGGTGGCACGCTTCGATGTTCATTTCATGTATGGACTCGCCAATCGCTACTCGTAATGTTTCTACGATGTCAATTACGTTTTCGTTTTGCTGGGACGGGATTATTTTCTTCTGTGAGTTTCGTTGATGACTGTACTGCTCGTAGTTTACAAGACGAGCTTTAATTTATGTCTTCTGTTGATACTGCAGCTTCCATTCCGATCGAAGCTCACGGTTCTCTGCCTTAAAGGGGAAGCTGAAGTGTTTCTAAATATGAAAAAAAAAAAAGAGTCGAGCCCACTTTGTTAAACCTCAGCCATCACGAATATCGTATTCGTTTGGTCATTCTATGCGCGGATTAACCGGAAAAGCACCTTCAAAGTAGCGGTGAAACCACGCCTCTCCGAGTCAGAGAGACAGGGGACAAAAGAGGAAAACCGTCACCCGACGTCTCAAAAGGTCCGCCCAGGGAACCCTGCCGCTGCTGGCCGCGCTTCCCTCGTAGGCTGTTGTACTGAATTTTTGAGCCGTCGTCGTTCCGGTGCTGCATTGCGCTTGAATTTATCCGTTGACCGTTTGTGTTATTCACTTAATTGCTTGACGTGTTAATTGTTCTCTTATTTCTTCACGGGTTTAGGCAATTTTCGTGACACCGAAGCCACTGTCTTGCGCTTTGCAAGATGCCACACTCATATGTAGCCGTCGGCTTTCCCTAACAGTGCTTGTTACAGTTGTTCTTCCCGCTTACTGCCCTTTTGACTCCTAACACCGATATTTCAAAGGGATGGGTTCCCGCTTTGCAAACAATTGAGTTTCAGCAATTACACTGCTCTTGTTCGGAACGTGTTCCTGACGCTGCGTATGAAAACAATGTAGGCATGGATTGGGGTCGGAAGAAGGCTCGCCTGAACCCGACACTCTGCCAAACACCTTTTAAGTTAAGAAGGCGAGTCAGCGAACTAGAAGACACACGCAAAAAGGAGACGAAACTAGGTAGGAATTATAGGTCGAAAGCTCTGGAAAACGGTATTACGTTATTAGTTGTGTTCAGTGTACTGGAAAATCTGCGATCAATTAACCAAATCGCGGGCTTCCACTGGGTATTTTGTGTTAAGGCTGAACTCCATGGGACGAATATGCTGCGAATAACCGACAAAGTTTCGCCCGGCGGCTTTTCATCTGCGCGTGGAATCAACACAGTGGGTGCTACGTCGCGCGCCAAGCGAGCGTGTCGTCGGGCGGCGTTCGCCAGTTATTCGTCACGTAATTCGTCCCATGGAGTTCAGCCTTTAACCGCCTTATATGAGTGTTTTATTTTTTCTTTCTTATATCATTAAAGTGATCGTATATCCCGTATCGACACCGCTACCCAAGATTGTTCTCTTGTATTTTTTTTTAAATACTCCATTACCCAGTTACTTGGGGGAGGCCGGATGTTGTAATACCTGGTAATGCAATTCATCACGTGACTTTCACGATGCAACTTGTTGTAGCATTGACTTTTTTACAGTTGCTAATACTCCTTGAGATCAAATATTTTTTAAACGTAAATATAAATTATGTTAATTTTCTCTTCCATGAGTACTAATTCTCGTCAGGTTCGCTTTTTTGGGATACAAAGCATGCGACATTCTGTTGTATATCGAGTTCTTTTTTTTACAAGTCACGCCATACCGTATTTTTCTTATAAAGTTCGTGTGTCAAGCAATGGTGCTTTGGGCCGTGGAAAAGGTATCGGACGATGATAATGCTTCGTGGTGGTCTAATGCGATTAAAAAAAATATCGTGAGAAGTATGTGAATAAAAAGGCCCAGGAAGCTTTGACGAATTCGTCATCAAATTCTGGGCTGCAGGGCGGACATCTCCGCTTTTCCCCAAGTTCTAATGCGTAATATTTGGTGGCAAACAAAGGAAACGCAGAAGAGGGTACCACTATTACAAGGATGGACCTTCTAATAAGTTATTCGCGTATTACGCAAGGACATCGCGGTGGCATAAATGAGACCACGTCTCATCAACCGTCCATCTCGGGGGGGGGGGGAGAGATTACCGTCCCCCGAAGCCGATTGTACATTTCCTGCATACCACTGCAGCGTTGGAGAACAATGCAGCCTCCACGCTCACGTGTTCAGCAGCTGCCAAGCGTAAAGGCCGATGTGTGCAGAATTCTCCTCTGACGACCGTTTTTGGGGAGGGTCGCACTAATCCGGCTTGACGCGTCCCGTCAATACCGCTCGCATTTTTGCGAACATTTTAAGTTACAATAAGTAGCAGTCAGCACGCTCCTGAACGTTTGAAGTCGGCCATGCCTCCTCGGCGCAAGCAGTTCCTCAGGCCTGCCCGTATTACAGCGGGGGTAATGCTTCTCCTTTGCCAACCTCTAGAACGCGTACTTCGTCACGTCGTGGGCGCTCTGGACACTTTGCCCTTTTGAATGCATCGAAAAAGTTCGAAAAATCAGAAGCCTAACGCAATTTACAGGAGCAAAAGCCTCGGCGCCCGAATACACTGTCAGAAAAAGGACGTATCCCCCCCCCCCTTGTCCCATATAGGACACCCCGAAACTTCACTTCGACGTACAGCGCACTGACCTCGACCCAATGGTACCAAGCCATTTCTTGTAGTACTTATTACGTACTTTAGCTGTTTAATAATTTATGTCGTACTGTTACCAAGCCCTTACTAAAAGTTGGGGCGGTCTGTTCGACGTCAGTGCGCTGTACGTCGAACGGAAGTTTTGGTGTGCATTTTATGGTAGAAAAGGGTGTAAGACGACACTCTTTTCATAAAAGTGGACAGTTGCGATTCTCCTTTTATGACTTAGTGACTTGTGCCCAAAGTGCACCAACTCAGCCACCGACCAATCACAGCGCAGGATGGTGGGGCCAAACCCGATCCAACCGATCACGGCGCAGGAGGGCGATGGGTGCTTCTTTAACCTCTCCTATCCCAGTGACATGTGGTGCGCATCGATGGTTACGGTCACAGCGACCACCGACACAGGAGGCCACGCCCACAGAAAGTTGGCCACTCACCATTCTGGAACTTGAGTTTCCGATGATAATACATGACCGGAGTTCGTTCAATAGGCTTACTCACAACAGCCTTACTTTCCGAAAAAACATGGTTTCTTTTTTTCATTTAAACGCTAGGAGTTTGAAAAATAAGTATGATGATGTCGAGATTTTTTAGATTCTTTCCACCACAGGTTTGATGTGCTGGCGTTCACAGAAACGTGGTATACAGATAGTAGTGATGTTATTCCTTTTGCAGGTTATACGTGTGCGGGAATGTATCGTGTTAATCGAACAGGTGGAGGCGTTTCTCTTACTTTCGCGATGTTTTTTTCTTATGAAGTTCTTTCTGAATATAGCAACGTTAACGATTGCTGTGAATCTATTGTCGTGAAGTGTGCCGGATCCATTGTATCTCTTATTTACCGTCCACCCTCTGGATCGGTATATGAATTTGTGGCTTATATTGACGAATTTCTTGAAGATGTCGAACCGTTAAATTTACCAGTTACATTGATTGGTGATTTTAACATAAATTTACTGTCCTCAAGCCCAATACGTAGGATATTTCTTGATGTTATTCAAACACACGGATGTAAAAATGTAATTGATTCACCAACACCAGTTACGTCAGAGTCACAAACCCTAATTGACTTATGTATTACCAGCTATCCGTCTGACGATATAATTGCTGGTATCTTGACATGTGAACTAAGCGACCACCTACAACTATTCTGTTTTCTACCATCTGCAAGAAGTGGAAAGACAAATGGTCCCATTCTAGATGTTCCAGTTTTAAAAAGATATATTAATACCAGTAGCATCAACTGTTTTTATGATATGGTGTCATATTTGAACTGGGATGATGTTTGCAATGTAGGTGATCCTAATACAGCTTACGATTTATTTTTGAATAAGTTAAAATACTGCTATGATCTAGCATTTCCATTGACCAGAGTTCGGAAGCACAAGAAATCGAGAAAACCTTGGATAACACCGGATCTTTTTAAAAAAATTAATGTTCGTAATCGTATGTACCATAAATTCATCAAACTGAGAGATGAAAAAATATTGGCTGAGTACAAAAAATTTAGAAATAAATTAGCCTCAGATATTAAGAAATCCAAGTTTCATTATCATCAAAACAAGTTTTCAGCTATCTCTAACGATCCCAAGAAAATATGGAAAGAAGTGGCAAGCCTTATATCGCGACCAACTAGTAGACACCCCATTGAAATCTCTAGTGATGGTGTTGCATACGCCGGTGTATCACTATCAAACCAATTTAATTCGCACTTCCTACGCTGCGGAGGGTCTTCCTCTTCTCCGGTTGTGAATGAGACTTTTAGCTCTTATATTCCAAACGTGATATCAAACTCAATTTTTCTCTCACCAATTGGTGAAGAACAGGTTATTACCTTATTACTAGCACTAAAGAATAACACCTCAGCTGGTCAGGATGATCTTAAAGCAGCACCAATTAAGCCAATCTCGCACCTCATAAAAGCTCCTCTGGCACACATTCGCAATATTTCTTTATCTACGGGAATTTTTCCTGATAGGATGAAAATCGCTAGAGTTTGTGTTTTACATAAAGTTGGGCCAAAGCATGATATGAACAATTATAGGCCAATATCGGTGCTAGCGCTTTTTTCAAAAATCTTAGAACAAGTAATAAATAACAAATTGATTTGTTATCTAGAAGAGAAGAACTTAATTGCAAAACAGCAGTATGGCTTTCAAAAACGCAGATCTACCGAAATGGCCTTATTAAACATAAAAAATAAATTAAGTTATGCTTTTGAAAACAAGTTATATACAATTGGAATTTTCTTGGATTTTAGAAAGGCTTTTGATTCTATTAAACACAATGTTCTTCTTTAAAAACTACCATTATACGGTATAAGAGGTATCGCTCTAGACTTGATCTGTAATTATTTATCTAATCGTTTACAATATACACTCATTAATGGTTTTCAATCAGAGCTGAAGCAAATATATTACGGTGTTCCACAAGGGTCAATTTTAGGGCCATTACTTTTTATCTTATGCATAAATGACCTAATCAACATACCAGCAACTCCAAATATTATTCTATATGCCGATGAAACTAACGTTTTTTTCACCGACAAGAGCCAAGAAAAACTTGAAAGCTCGGCGAACGCTTGGCTGCACCAATTATCATTATGGCTACAATTAAATCAAATAGAACTGAACATAGGTAAAACAAAATACATCATCTTCAAGCCCAGAATTAAGGAGATGACCAGTCCTGTGACTATAACATTTCTAAATTCATTAATAGAGCAAGTACCTTCGCACAAGTTCTTAGGGGTTTGGTTTGACGAAACATTAAATTGGACACGCCATGTAAACCATGTGCGCTCTAAAATATCTAGTTCAGTCGGCATTCTGAATAGAGTCAAGTTTCTTCTTCCCAGCTGGCTTATGTGCCAACTTTATTACAGCCTTATAAACTCACATCTTAATTACTGTCTTTTAGTATGGTGTTCAACCACAAAAACCAACCTTGACAAAATCATTACCATTCAAAAAAAGCTGTACGCACCATTGAAAGCGTATCATCCAAAGAGCACGCAGACCCTTATTTTCCGAAGTATCGAATACTGCGTATTGATCATCTTTTCAATGTTAAACTTGCGGTAGAAATATATAAACAAATTAGTAGTGACCAGGCGGCATTCTACGAGCTCTATCAACGTAAAAGTACACCTTATAATCTCAGGGACCAAAATTATATGACACCGAAATCTCGAACTAATTACGGTTTACAAAGATTAGCACATCAAGTTCCTGAATTTTTAAATAAGTATTTGGAAATTGACAGAAATAGTTAAAGATGCTGTATCGCCTTATACCTTTAAAAAGAGTGTGAAAGCTTACTTCTTGATGAATTTTGGCTAGTGCTTTTTCTACTATTGTTGATTGTACGGTTGTGACGTAGACGGTATGGCGTGTGTTCATGTGAATGTATTATTACTTTTGACTTGGATGGCACCCGAGTGTTATGTGTTTTTATATTACTACTAGCGCTAACATTTTAGACTTTGTCCGTCATTGTCTGAATGCTGTTGAATTTTTGTTTTTTTATAATATTGTTTTTATTTTTCCCCTCTGCTGCTGAATGATGTACACGGCTGGTGGAGCCTCGTCAGGCGGCGTTAGATCGCCTTTTGCCCCACCAGCCAAGACTACTGAGTCTGAATAAAGTTTATTATTATTATTATTATTATTATTATTATTATTATTATTATTAATATTATTATTATTATTATTATTATTACGTACGCACGTGATTACCTGTGATACTTTTGTCAATTAAACTGCTGGGTCTGATCCTACAAGCCCCTGATGGCTTTGATCGGACCCGAAATTGATCTTGGTACTGGGCAATTTGCGAATAAAGATTTATTATTATTATTATTATTATTATTATTATTATTATTATTATTATTATTATTATTATTGTTGTTGTTGTTGTTACCTGTTGTTACCTGTGCACTTTTCTTAGATGTTTCGAAAGCTTTCGACTCTGTGTCACATAAATTTCTTTTGAAAAAACTCCTTAGCTTAGGGTTCAGGGGTCCATTTTATTCCACTGCTTAAAAACCTTCTGTCAAACCGAACACAGAGAGTTTCGATATCTGGAAAATACAGTGCTAAAATATTTTTGAAATCTGGCGTACCTCAAGGGTCTACATGCTCTCGCCTCTGCTTTTTAATATTTATGTCAATGACCTTTCCCAAGTAGTGAAATACAGTAAGATATTTCAATAACCAGAACGATACCGTTCTAGTATCAAGTCATTTGCAATATAGTAAGGCAGTAGAATTACGCAGTTTGATTCGGTTAAGATCATGGATGGTTTTCGCGAAATGTCATTAGCGTCAACACGAAAAAAACGCAACTAATGTGCTTTTCCTAGTCCGCTAAAGCGAGTAACTTTAAACAAGCCAATACTTCTGCACGCTTGAGACTATACTTCTTGTGAATGTGTGCCAGTAGACTACGTGAACACTACAAAATACTTAGGAATTTATTTTGACTCTGATTTATCGTGGATCTCCCATCTTTTCTACATCATGAAGAAGCTGCGAGCAGCATCCTGCACCCTCTACAATATAAGAACATTTATCCCCATGTCAACCCGAACCTCATTGTGCACGCACTCGTTTGACAGTGTGCTTCTATATGGAATAACCTTGTTCGGTCAGTGCACAAACCTATTAGAAACTAAAGTCAATTCTCTCCTAAAGGGCATCTTGCGTAGCGTGGCATATGGCTCCAATATTCAAACATCCGACAACATCCTCGACGATATCTCTTTACCATCCTTTCGAGCTCTATTTATGCATACCGGGATACTCCGACACTACTGGGATAATACCTTCAAGGTTCCCAACCTGGTTTGTCCTGACCTTCGGAAAGTGGCACCATATGCCACGCCGCGAATCAGTACTCATTTCGGGACATGCATTCGGAGTTACTATGTTCCAAACACCTTCAACAAACTCCCACCTGTGCTGAGTGACATCACTTCTCGTGGAACGTTAAAAGAAAACTGAAAACTATGTGCTCGTCCCTTGGATAATAGCGTCAACCTTCAAGACTTTTCGTAATCAGTTTGTAGTTTACAATTCGTCTTTAACGATATTTACCTTGTCGCGTGTCTGAATCTCTATAACTCCTTTGTTCTGTGTATTTTTTTTAGTGTGTGTGTGTGTTTTATTGTTAATTGTGCTTTTGTATATATTTTGTTGGGATCAGTCATACAAGTCTTTAGGACTTTGACGGTCCCAAAATGATACTTTGAGGACGTTTAAGCTACCTGCAATAAATGTATTAAAATTATTATTATTATTATTATTATTATTATTATTATTATTATTATTATTAAAATTATTATTATAAGTTACTGATACAGATATGTTTTCAATATCCCGACATCTAGTTTCTGGAACCAATCCTATATATGCGAATTCACGTAGCTGGGACGGCTGTCAATCACAGCGGATATTATCACCTTGTGCTGACAACCACTTATTCCGGCTGCGCCCGACGAGGCCCTCTATAAGAGTTGAATTGCGGCGCGGGATAGATAGGAGAAGAGGAAGTGAATATGTACAGGCATTCGTTCTAATCGCTCTGAGAATTGTAATTTAAAATCTGTATCCGATGACCTTTAACTCGCCTGCTGAATGGTGTAACGCGGGAGTTAGACGGCCTCATCTTACCGGCTCAAGGATCGACATCCAGTTGTGGCTTCTGATTTTCTGCTTCGAAGATCGTGACTGCGGCCCCGTTCATCACCGCCATTACTGTACATCGACCATTCAGTCAGCAGTCGTTGCCCTTGCCCATCCGCGACCTTCGGCGACCTTCTGCGACTCAGCATCAACCCTGGGCCATTCAGCGAACATCCACTGACGCGCCTTGCCGGTAACCGACCATCAGCACTTTGAGAAGTTCCCTTTTCTCGGTGACCGTGCCAAGCTGCTCTTGATATACTGTTTAGCTGGTGTAGCCTGCCTAGGTCTGCTTATAGTACTGAAATTTTTTCTACCTATTTTAATACCATTTAATTCCACGAGTATGTCCCTTGTATGCGATGCTTGCCAAAAAGGCATTTCGCCTGATGGTCGACTCATGACATGCTCAGTTTGCGACCATAACTATCATCTGGGGAAGACGTGCTCAGGTATTGCCGAGTCCACGTTTAATGCCATGAGCCACAAAAAAGAAAATTGGAGATGTAAAGTTTGCCGATCTAAGAATAATCGTGCTGATCTAGACGGGGTAGATACTAGCTCTGTCTCGATTTCGTCCGGCGAATCCACGACACTCGCGGCGCAAATCCTGACCATCAACGAAAAGCTAGATGCATTACTTTCTCTGAAGGCTAGCGTAAACTTACTACTCGAGCTTCCCGCAAAGGTGAATGAGCTTTTGCTCCTCAAGCCTACGATAGATCTCATGAAAGTGACTGTGGAGGAAGTTCAAACTTCCATTTCTTTTCTAGGAGAGAAATATGATAGCCTCCTCGCCACGGTGTCTGCACATGCGACCGACATGAACGAGCTGCGTACGGAAGTGGCTTCTCTGAAGGACACGGTTTGTGAACAGGCACATACTATCCAAAGCCTCCAAACCGAGCTGAACGACGCTGACCAACGCGGTCGCCAGCATATTATGGAAATTCATGGAATGACCGCCAATCCCAACGAGGCTCTCCCTTCCATCTTAGCGGGGCTGGCAGACAAGCTAGGAATTCCGGGACATCAACCAGCTGATGTCGTCTCGGTTTTCAGGCTACCAGGCAAACGAGCTATAAAACCACCTATTGTGGTAAAGTTTACATCTGTAGCCACTAAAGACAAATGGATGCAAGCTCGTAGCAAGCTTAGGCAATTGTCTCGTGACAATCCACCCGAGAGACTGTATTTCAACGACAGCTTAACTCAGACCAACAGAGAACTTTTCTGGCAGGCTCGTGCTCTTGGAAAAGAACGTGGTTACAAATTTGTGTGGGTCAAAAATGCTCGAATATATGCCAGAAAAGATGAGGGCGCTTCCCCGTTACGGATTCAACAGAGAAGTGACCTGGACCTAATCACATAACCGACATGGCTAGTTTTTTACAGTACGCCGATTTTCTCTCGTTTAATAGTTCGTTTTCCTCTTCTTCAACCGACTCTTTCACGGTCTTACACATAAACATTCGCAGTATTCGGAAATACTGGGATGAATTTAAGACAGTTGTTGATGAAATGAGGGACCAAATTGATGCAATTGTGCTAACAGAAATCAATGTCAGTGCCGATCATCTGTCACAGTTTAGGATTTTAGGATTTCAAAATTTCTTTTATACACGGCCAATTACTCGTGGAGGAGGAATCGGCGTATTTATAAGGAACTCATGGTCAACAACTCAAACTGATGTTACATTTCAACACTCGGAGAGCTTGATGCTAAAGGTTTCTAATTCCAACTATACAATTTGCTTGCTTGCACTTTACAGACCTCCTTCGTCCAACTGCTCTGACTTCTTAGAGGAGCTGAGGAAAAATTTGGAAGAATTGTCTAATGAAGCACATTTATATTTGGTGGGAGATATCAACATTGACACCCTTAAGACCTCCAAAAATTGTGTTTGTGATTATTTATCACTACTTGCCGAGCATGGAATCATACCTACCATTCAGAGTGCGACCCGCGAAGAAGTATTAAATGAAAATCTTGTATCATCCTGCCTAGATCATATAAACGTCCGAGCTCCAGATGCTTCCATTCACTCCGCAGTCATTTTACAAAAGCTTGCAGATCATTATTTTGTCGCATGTAAATCTGTTTTTCCCTCCAGAAAAGGTTATAATTTCGAGAGTGCGTGTCGTTTAGAGCGGGTTGACTTCAACACCTTTGATCGACTAATTAAAGAATATGATTGGAATGAATTTCTATACACGGTTGACAGCACGAACTTGTACTCAACGTTTGTAGACATCATTAGAAATTTTCGGGAGTTATCGATGACTGTTATATATGTTAAAAGACGAAAACCCTCACTGCCTTGGCTTACTTCAGATATTCTTAACAGTATAACACAGAAAGAACAATTGTGGAAGAAGTTTCGGCGCTCTCCCAACAATGCCGATCTCAAAATGGAATGTAAAATACAAAGAAACAGGGTGAATGCCCTTATTCGATCAGCAAAAAGAAAATATTATGCCAAAAGGATTGCAAACGCAGGTGCTGATTCCAGAAAAACTTGGTCAATTGTCAATGAGCTTCGTGGACATAAAAAGAAGGACTCGACTGAGACATTGAAAAAACATTTCGGGGCGGACTTGACCTCTACTGTTAATGCCTTTAATGTGTTCTTCGCGAATTCAGTCGCAATCTCGATAGACAGTGATGAGGATC
Source organism: Ixodes ricinus (assembly GCA_037355805.1). Lineage (NCBI taxonomy): Eukaryota > Metazoa > Arthropoda > Arachnida > Ixodida > Ixodidae > Ixodes > Ixodes ricinus. Next base: position 23,013 of record JAZHYW010010825.1, on the reverse strand, counting down.
CGGCAGACGGCACTTTATCTATCAATGATTCCGCTTTTCTTCCACCTCTCTCAGAGCCAGAGCTGCGGTCATACCTATTTGCCTTCAAGCGCTTTAGGTCGGCCGGTGTAGATGGAATAACAGTGCGTGACTTATGCCGAAATTATGGCTCCTTGAAGAATGTTCTCCTTGTAATGATAAATAACATTCTCGAAACTGGAGAAGTTCCAAACGACTTAAAGCAGGCCATGGTTATTCCACTCTTTAAGGGTGGAATACCAAACCATGTTTCATCCTACAGGCCTATCTCAATATTGTCCTGCATTTCACAAATCTTGGAAAAACATATATTTGTTGCTATGTCTGGGTTTCTTGAGAAATACAGTATAATTTCGACACATCAATACGGTTTCGTCACTGGTCGTGGTACCATTAATCTTCTTGAGGAATTTTCGGACATTCTACACTCTTCCTTTGACAATAACATGTTTGTGTGCGCACTCTTTATCGACGTTGCTAAGGCGTTCGATTCCGTAAACCATAACATCCTCTTAAACAAGCTCTACAGAGTGGGCTTTCGTGGCCCATTTCATGCATTGTTAAAAAGTTTTCTAATAAATCGTACCCAAATTGTTTCAGTAGGTAACGTTCGCAGCTCCCTCGCTTTCTTAACTTCCGGAGTTCCACAAGGCTCTATTTTGTCTCCTTTATTTTTTAACATCTACGTAAATGATATTTCAACTTCAATCACAACTTCCAAAATTTTTCAATATGCCGATGACACCCTTATATTTTCTCGACATCTAGTGTACGAGCGCGCAATCGAGATGCTTCAAATCGATGTCGCTAAAATAATGGACTGGTTTTTCGCCAACAAGCTTCGGGTAAATGCTTCAAAAACGAAGCTGGTCTGCTTTCATAGCCCTTTAAAAAATGTAAGCTTGACATCTCAACTATTTCTCCACAAATCCAATTGTTCATGCTCTAACTGTACGCCTGTTGAATATGTTAGCTCCGTAAAGTATTTAGGCCTTCACTTTGACAGTGATCTTTCATGGAACTCTCACATGTCATATATATGCCAACGATTGAGAACTGTCTCTTGTCTACTTTACAATATCAAATCATTTCTACCTTTGTCAATTAGAAAAAACATTATGCACGCGTTAGCCTATAGTACACTAAGGTATGGTATAAGCGTATTTTTTAACTGTCCGCTCTTTTGGCACTCAAGAATTGACCGTACGTTAAAGGGAACTCTGAAGAGTGTAGCATACAACACACACATTTCATCTAGTGCGAGCTTGTTTGCTTCGCTGAAGTTACCGTGCTTTCACTCACTTTTTCTTCAAACGGTAATTTGGCGACACTTCTGGGAGAGTGAGTTTAAGGTCTCGGCCAGTCCATCTCGCGAACTTAGATCTGTGTTGCGTTTTCAATCTCCTCGAGTGAGAACTCACTATGGCGAAAGCATGCGTTCTTTTTATGTGCCAAAAGTTTTTAACGACGTTCCAGCTACTCTGCTTGCCATTACCTCAAACAAAATGTTGAAGACCTCTCTGAGAAACATGTTCTCCGATGTGGCTAGATAGTGGCGTTTTCCCGTCGTTATTTTCCTTTTCCATTGTATTATGGTGCTGTACGTGCTTTTGGTTGTAATCACTGGACATGCCAAATGACGACTGCATTTATTGCGTGAAGTTTCGTTGTCTTCGACCCGTTGATTGACTGATTTTCTTTCTACTAAAAAGTGGTTTTTGTGTGTTTTTTTTTTTACTGGACATATGAAATATTTCAGAGAAAGACTCATGAATTCAAGAACTGGATCTCCGAATATTATCATACAGTGTTTTAAAATAACTCATGCATGAGTGTTTTTTTTTACTTTTATGACATTAATGACTGTAATTGACACAGTGATCCAGACAAGACAACGTCTGCAATAGTTTCATCTTCACTGCTTCAACCAAATTCTCTGACACAATCATTCCGACTACATCCTGTCAAGTCAATCATCTGCGAATTATGTGCTTGTTCTTTTTTTTCTGCACGTGGTGTTATTTCGTGCGAACTTCCCTTTTTGTATTTTCCGCTGAAGGGTCTGGTCCCACAAGTCCCTGATGGCTTTGATCGGACCCGACACTCAACTGGCTATACCTGCACTACTGAATAAATTTATTATTATTATTAAAAAAATATATTATTAATATTAATATTATTATTATTATTATTACTATTGTTATTATTAATATTATTATTATTATTATTATTATTATTATTATTATTATTATTATTATTATTATTATTATTATTATTATTGTTATTATCATTATATGTTACTGATACAGATATGTTTTCGATATCCCGACATCTAGTTTCTTTAACCAATCCTATATATGCGAATTCACGTAGCAGGGTCGGCTGTCAATCACAGCGGATATTCTCACCTTGTGCTGACAACCACTGATTCCGGCTGCATCCGACAGAGCGCTCTATAAGAGTTGAATTGCAGCGCGGGATGATATGATTTTGGGCGTATCACATGCTGGCACCAGGTTCGTGCTGCATCGTACAGAGCGTGCTTAGTGCGATTAGATTTGAATTGCGGAGTGGCCTTGTGGTTTTATTGGGCGGCATATTTGTGGTCACGTTACGAAAGTCATTTGGTTTTTTAATTGTTGCGCGGTAAATGTTTTATTCGCTAAAAAAGGTTTTGCAGCGGCTTGTAGTCGACCCCTGTACCTTGTGCACAGCAGTCCGCCACTCAACCGCTTGACCTACCAACACAAAGATTCCTCGGAATCATACCTCGTGTTATAGTTATCCATATGTCGCGCTCGCGCGCAATTCAGGTCACGTGTTGAAGCTGTCCTGTTACTTGGATTTTGTAGCCTGGTTATGAAAGGAAGAGGTATAATTCGACGATGTACGCGACAATAAATAAACGACATCTGCCAGTTGTCGTCCCTGCTTCCATTTGCTGACTTGAAAGCTGACGACTCGTATTGCATCCTCCAACAGGATATGATTGCGTCATTGCTGAAGTCATGTGACGAAGGTAGTGTGGCATAAAGGTATTTGAATCGCTGCGCGCTAATGCGTTTTGTTTGTCTGATTCCTATTGCGGTATTTCGCGCGCGATTAAGACAGTACTCGCGAATTCGTCAACTCGTGGCGCCCCCTCCCCCCAGAGCTGGCACATGTTGACTCGATGTCTTATATATCTGCCATATGATGACAGCGCACCATCATTATGGCTTGAACGCGTGTGTTCGTCAAGTCTCTTCTCGCTTTAACCACCGGCTTCTTTCTAATTGTTTGCATGATCACCATCGGCGTCAGCATGTCACATGCAAGACTACGCGGAAATTGCATACTTAAGATGAGTCTGACCAAAGACATCAAAGTGCAAGTGAGCATTGCCTCAATAAGGTTGACATTCTTGCTACGCGGCCATATGATCTCGAGTGTGAAGACACCTGCATCACCAGCGAGTCCATGTAAATCCGAAGATGTTTTCTGAACGTCTATCAAATTTGGCCTATGATAAGAGAAAGGAAAGCTTCATAGTACGGAATAAACCTTGATCATACAGCTATAATGCTCCTGTCAATTTTTTTCATAAAAATGTATTAAAAAAGTGACTCAATCTGTGTGTGTATCGCGATCTGCACAGAGCCCACAAGACTCAATGCATCGCGTAAATGACGCGCATTTTTTATCTATTTTATTGTTCAAAATCATTCGCATTTACCCAAATGTTGTGTGAGGTGTCGTAGCCCCTCCATTTCACGAAGAGTTGCAGGTGGGGTTCACGTCGGAGTCTTATACTATTCTCTATCATCCAGGTCTTGTTTTCGGCTAGGGAAACGCGCTGGAGTTCTGCCTCATAGAAAGACCCCAGAACAGGATTTTCCATCTACAATGTCTACCAGGTGATAGATACTGGGCACTACTAATGTAATTCTGTCCATGATACACACCTCGTACGTAAACGACTCCTGGTAGTTCCTCAAAAGAACGTGACGGTCTTTTGAGATGCGCACGTGTGAAATATAGGTCTTTTCGCTGGTCCGGGATGGAAGAACAAAGGAAAAAAACATCTTCAGAAAGGTTCAGAAAAAATCTTGGGTGGTACCTGGACACGCTGATAATGCAAGTGTCTTCAAACTCGATATAATATTGCCGCGGAGCAAGAACTTCCCCCTCATTGAAACAGTGCTTCAGCGCGTCAGTCTGATTGCTGTCCAAATTTACGCCAGCTCTGTACAAATAGGCCTCTTTTTTCCATACACTTATTTCCAACATGTATCCAAGAGTCTCCTGCAGTTTGATGTTTTTTTTGTCAGTCTCATCTCTAGCGTGCAATTTCCGCGTAGGCTTGCGTGTGAGATGCTGACGCCGATGGTGGTCATAGACATTTAGAAAGGAGCCCGTGATGAAAGCTGGACATGACTTGACGGACAAGCGCTCTCGCGCCATAATGTCATCCAGGTCTACGGCTAGGTCGTCATATAACAGACATAGAGGACATTGCGTCAACATGTGACAGCTCTTGGGCGGGAGGGGGTCGCCAGGATGCGACGAATCTGCGAGGACTGTCTGAATAGCGCGCAAAAGCACGTGATAAAAAATTAACCAATAAAACACATTAGCGGGCAGTGGTTCAAAAATTTTACTTTACGCGACCTTCGTTACATGACCTGCAGCAATGACACATTCAAACCCTGTTGGAGGATGCCACATGGGTTCTCATCTCTTAAGTCAAGACATGGTTGCAGGAATGACAACTGATTTACGAGGTTTTTTTATTGACGCGTACACTGTCGATTTTTACCTCTACATTTTTCTAACCAGGTTACAAAATCCAAGTAGCAGGACAGCGTTAACACGTGATTTGAATTGCGCGCGTACGTGACGTACGGAATACTAACACTAGTAAAGATGACGAGGAAGTTCTGTCGTGGTATCTCAAGCGGTAGAGTGTCAGTCTGCACCTGCACAAGGTATCTTGGTCGAATCCCAGCCGCGCAAAAAAACATTTATTTATGGAATCAGACATTAACTGCACAGCGATTCAAATAATACCTCGTGAACTTCGTCACGTGACAGCAGACTTGCAGCTCAACAAACCCCCTTTTCTGAGTCGCAATTCAAATCTCCTTGCGCCGAACGCCTTCTGTCGGATCCAGCACGACCCCGGTGTCATCAGGTGATATGCCCTAAAATCCACTTATCCCGTGCCGCAATTCAAATCCTATAGCGCCCTCTGTCGGGTGCAGCTCGAACCGGCGCTTGTCGCCACATGGTGATGACATCCGCTTTAATTGACGGCCCACCCTTTTGCATGGCAGCGGATAGGATAGATGTTAGAAACTAGATACTGGGATATCGGAAACATATACTTTGATCGGAAAGCGCTTTTCGGATTGGGGTGATCGTGGACAGGGTGCGGGAATCGGTCACTGGCCGATGCTCTTTGGGCGGGGCCTCCTTTGTCGGTGATCGCTGTGGGGATGCCCACGACCTGCCATTGGTCACTGGAATAGGAGAGGAGAAGGATGCCCGTCCTCTTGCGCTACGATTGGCTAATTTGGGTTTCAAGTTTCATGAACCCTGTACTTTATTGTTTATGTTTTCAGTTAATTTTAACCAATCTTAAATATGTATAAATAGTGGCAGGACTGGCGTATTAGGAAAATATAAGCGTCACCGGAATGCTGGCGAGGCTTGAACAGAGTCTATATTCCGTTCGATTGTTATTTTGCTTAAAATCCTCGATTTTAAGCAAAATAAAATTTCTGTGGAAGAGGGTCCAGAGACTGAAATATAGACTAGTTAAACATCGTTCCCATATGAAAGAAATGCGCCAACTAAAGCAATTACAATATGAAAATGTTAATAAATTAATCGGTAAAACCAAAATAACTAGTGTGTTGCAGGTGATTTTCCGGCGAATAGACAAAATGAACGCACGTTCTTTCATAGGAACGCGCTAAGAGCACCGCAAAGGTTGACTGGTTGTTGTCTGCTTGAATTTCTCTTGGAGAAGTCGCATAGACACTAGCGCCAGTTGAAGCCTCTAGCGTACATTATAATACCTTTATGGGCCTGACCTACTGTAATGATTAAATAAGGTCGTGGTTGGGGACACGCTGGGGCGCTGGGGCGCGTCTCGAGCTCCAAAACAGTTTCCATCGTTATTCATAAGCTTGAGGTATGGAAATAGTATATTGGGGTGATTTTCTTTCAGGTGGTGTGGTTGTTTTATTTGCTGGATTTCTGAGTTGCCCTGAAGAGAGATATCTCGCTCTCGTATCGGTGTTTGCACATACAATGTACGAGCACTTCCCCAGTGACTGCAACGAAGTGTTAAGTGGTATGAAGATACGGGCGTTAGAGCTTTAGCACAGCGTAGGTTTACATTGCTCTTTAGTTTTCGCATACGACAAGGGGCTAACGATACCGCCCATGACTCTTGGAATTTGAACCTCAAATAGCTACAATAACTGAGACATGGTTAAATCCTCAAATACTTGATAGCGAAATTGTCCCTCCTAACAACGTTATGTTAAGGAAAGACCGAAGATCTAGAGATGGGGTGTTGGAATCGTTTCAAAGCACGGTATCCCTTACGTACTTTTGCCTGAAGTAAATGAATTTGACTCTCCTTGGTGCAGAGTGTACCTAGCAAATTATTCTGTCTTTGTTGGCGTTGTTAAACGGGCTCCCAACTCGAATCTAAAATATCTGTATAGCTTGTTCGACTACATGCACTAACATATCAACGGTGAAAGAAACATCATGATGGGAGATTTGGATGTACCAGAGATAAACTGGGATTTTCTTCACCCAGGCACGTCTACTTCAGAAGATTTTCTTGATATTATGTTTGCATTTAACCTTACACAAATCGTCAGAGAGCCAACCCGCGTGCAGGGGTCGTCTTGTAGTCTTCTAGACTTGGTATTACTTAGTGATCCTTTTCCACTAGCCCAAAGAGATGTATATGTTGTGGATGGCATAGCCGATCATAAAACATTTGTGTGTGTAATACCTGCACGCGCTTCTCACGGTTAAACTACCTTTTTCCTCGATTTGAACAATTCTGATGATGCGTCTGTCCTAACTTACCTTGCGCGCGAATTCTTTGACTTTAGCGAAATGTGTGATTGTAATTATTTTGGCATAGGTGATCCATGGTACGGGTTCAAAGTAATTGTAAATCATTGCATTATCTAGTTCCTCATAAAAAACACGTAAAATCATAAGGAAACATAACCCATGGATACCCCGTGAGATTATCCACCTGAAACGTCTAATCAAACCCCTTTGAAAGTCATCCGAAAAGTATCCCATTACATACTCCAGAGCAACAGATTACAAAAACAAAGCTGTCGGAGCAATCGAATGTGCTTAAATGAAAAGATAATAAGCTAAACAAAAGTACAACAGCGTAACCCTTCGCGAGTTTTTCCAAGCATCCCCCAAAAACGTTTGGAACCACATTAACGCAAAAAAATTCAAAAACCGCTAGTCTGAGACCCTCAGAGAAACAGAGAATGGCAGATGAATGCAGCAGTTACTTTGATTCCGTTTATAAGACTGACAGCGGCGACAAAGGTTCCGTTCTAACTCCAAATAAAGACTCTGAAGGCCAAGAAAGCCTAACTGTCGCCGAGCAAGGTGTTCTAGCATTATCGCTTAAACTGGACACATAAAAAAGTAACGGACTTGGCGAAATTCCAAAGATGTTCCTAAAACGGTATGCCGAATGGATTAGTTAATATTTAACGGCAGTTTTAACAGGTCTCTCAGCTGTTCTTCTGTGCCAACTGAGTGGAATATGGCGAAGGTTGTACCTATTCACAAATCCGGCGAATACTCATTGTCCTCATAACTATAAACCTATATCTCTTACATGCACGTGCTAGAAACTTCTCGAACACATCATCCTTAAATTCATGACGGTATTTATTGGTAAACACAATATTTTATGCGCGTAGCAGCATGGTTTTAGGACTGGACTATCAACTGTTACGTAACTGGTCGATACTATTCACGACTTCGCGACGGGTATAAAAAATAGAAGCAAGATTGATGTAATATTTTTAGACCTATCAAGAGCGTTTGTCCGTGTTTCACACGTCAATCTTCTTAACAAACTTACACAGGTCATGAGTGAGGGTTTTATAGTATAGTGCTTAGAAGATTACCTAAAAATCGGTTTCAGTTTGTGTGTTATGGAGGACCCGTCTCTCGACCAGCTAAGGTACTGTCTGGTGTCCCGCAAGGCAATATTTTGGCACCAATCCTGTTTCTTCTCTATATAAATGACATTGTTAATGGTATTGATGGAAGTATAAAACTTTTGCCGACGAATGTATTATCTATCGCGAGATACCAAGCCAAGCTGACCAAATTTAACTAAACGAATCACCAACAAAGATAGCCGATTGGTGCGACAATTGGCAAATGACTCTAAAATCTGACAAAACCGTTACTATGTGCCTAACATGGAAAAAGAAGAATATTATCGAGTTTTCATACAGTGTAAAGGGTGTAGACTTACTCAGAGTCACTGATTACAAGTATCTTGGCATCATATTAGCATCCGATCTGAGCTGAAACGCTCACGTTAAATACATAAAAAATGCCCTTGCAAAAATATTCTTTCGGAAAAGAACGTTAAAGTATTCAACTCCTGAAATAAAACTTTTAGCATACACCTCTCTTGTGCGTCCAGTTCTAGAATACGCAAATATATCCTGCTTCCTACATACGCAGAAGAATATAAGTTTTATAGAATGTGTCAGAGAACGGCAATCATATTTTTTGCCAGAAATACAGTCGTTTAGATTCACCAGCAGAACTACAAAAGAAAGCTGGTTTATTGATTATCGTTGACCGTGTAAGGCTCAGTCGACTCAAATTTATGTTCCTCCTATTAAACTAGGCATTTAAAATAGATACAGAACAAGTACGTTAAGCGATCGGAAGTGAGATCCACTATAGTCGGTGACAGGTCAAGAACGAAGTAGAAGCTCCTCCCACCTCTTTCCACTTTAGTAGTGCGAATGCTGGAGAGGAGGCGACCTCCTCTCCACCGTTTGCTCCGCTGAAAGGGAAAGGGGTGGGAGGAGCTCCCACTACGTTCTTGACCTGTCACTGACTATAGACATAAACATAGCGAAACACTCGTTGAGTATTCCTTCAATAACAACAGTTTTTAACACTCATTTTTTTGCTTCAGCCATAAGAGACTGGAATAGTTTAGATAGGCACTTTTTTAGTTGTTCAAGTGTTGAATTGTTTAGTGATGCAGTTGAAAAACAACTACTTTTTCTGTTTATGAATTGATATGTTTTTTTTTATTTTACAAGAACGACGCGATATTTTGCTGTTCCGTTTTTATTGATATTTGCCCGTGGATGTATATTTCCTTTTCCCCAATACCTGAAAAAAATCCCGATGGGATTGGAAGTATTTTGGAATGAATAAATAAATAAAGTTCCGCCGTGCTGCACATCGGCGCGATGGGCTCGCGTTGCACCGACGGCAGGAGACGCAGGCGACTCAGGGCCGGCACGTTGTGCGAGCACGGTGGAACGCTTTGCGTCAACCGGTAGCGGAGCTCGCTCGGTATAATATAAAACTCATTATTGGGCGCCGTTATACTGAGAGAAATTAGAAGAATGGAGCTAGCTGTCTTTGTCACCACTGCACACGTCTAACCCGTTAGAAAGCCAGAGCGAAACAGCGGAGGCCGGCGTTCTTATATGTCTTGAAAAACATCCAACGAACCACCAACACATTCCTAAATTATGGCGTGAAAATGTGCAAACTTTCTCTTGTTTCTGCATGCAAGCTTTTGTAATTAAAACAACATGCTGCTTTTCTGTCTGTGCATAATTTTGCCTAAAATGAACTGTTTTTCGACTCCTTCTTGTCGTTTTTTCTGGGCTGGGTTCTAAAAAGAACATGACTGCGCTAAAAGACCGTCGTTAGCATTAAATGGGGACTTTCACGTAACTGAAAGGTAAACGGGTGGGTATTTAAAAGTTGTGGCTCCAATCCCCGCTGTGAACGTGGTTGCACAGCTAAGCTGTTTTGTCACTTGCAACGATTGCCCACTGCACTCTGGACGCTTTTTATGGCAAACGCCATCAGATGGTGCTCCACTCTTTGAGGACCCCGAGAACATCCGGATTATCAAAAAAATAAACAAAGGGCATCTTAATAATGCTGCTTGAAATGTAGATAAGCCGTTTATCCGCCAATTCTCCAAATAACCGCCCCCCCCCCCCTCACAACAAAAAAAAAAAAAAAACCGAAGGAGTGCGGGATTTGTTGACATGTTTCGAGTATTGTAAATTAACCTGCCTGCTCCAAGATGTAAAATTTTACAGCGAAAGGCCCTCTTAAATATCCAAGTTTCTTGTTTGTGTAGGATTTACGCTATCTAGCAGTGGTGACAGAAGCTAGATCAACAGGCTTGCAAGGATGGTGCGAACGGACGTCGATTCGAATGCAAGCGGCAGTTTATGTTTGTAAACAGCAAAAGGATCCTTACCAAATAAATCACGAAATAAGAGTAAATGCAGTGTACCCAAACGTTTTATATGTCAAAGCCTTCGTACTGTCGTTTCCGTGGCAGTTTATGCAACTGCAATATTTACCGAGAAGCGCATGCTTACCATCGTTCGGGCACGCCTTACCATCTATCCCGTGGTTTTGAAACTTTTTTGTCGTTTTCTTAATGAAACAAATGTCAAAACCGCATAACTGATGATAAGGCCCGCGAGAACGATGGTAAGACACTTTTAATGCCTTTCTGTCGACTACTGATCTGTCGACTGACACAAAAAACACGACCAACACCTCATATACAGTTTAGATGCAAAAAAATAATAAAAAAGAGCTCCCTAGCGAAGTAAACCAAAGGCGGAAAATGCGTAACCGAATCGAACGTTAATCGAAACCAACAAAAAAAGTATTGCCTCTGCCAACCGCTAGGTGCCCCCTATGTCCTTGCACTATCTGAACTGCTGGCTCCTAAGGGAGTGTCCACTCTTTATGTTCACTAGATTACTCTAAACCCCAAACTACAAAGCAAATACCGATGCCAGCGGTGGAAGCAGATATGGTCACGCCACGCATACACGGAGCGGCAATATGCACACATTCACATTTAAGTCCAAGCTACGAAGCAATTGCGCTCATAATCGCCACCGTTTTCTCGCATCACTTGAATGTCCTAGCGTTATCAGAGCAGGTGGTTGCTGTTAGTCCACGTCGTACTACAAAACGTGGTAATGCGAGCAGAATTCGCAGGGCCGTCATGTCACAGACGTGGTACAGGTGGAGGGTATGGTGACTTAAATAGCGTTCCTTAAGGTCCTCCTTGGGGTAGGCGGTTACGGATGGCTGACACTAGCAGCTGAATGAACTCGTGCGAGTAAGGTCAAATATTTGGATGATTTACGTAGCGAAAGTCATCCAGTCGTTGTAACGAGCCTCCCACACGTAATAGGCTATTCTCTGCAAGGAAAGGATGATGGTTGCTCTTGAATGGTGTAGCAGATGGTGGTTCATTGTTGTTAGAGACATCTAAAACGACAGGAAGTGATTAATTTTGAGCGAAGACGACCCAGTAGGTTTCCGCAGTCCGAAGCTCGGCGGACAGCAAAGATCAAATACTGGAGATGCTTGAACAACTTGGGTTCATGATAAAGCGTAAAATCCAAGCTGTAAGACCAAGAATGAGAAGTATAGATTAAAATGGTGGAGTTGAACAAGCTTTGGTGCTGCTTTTGTTGTGACAATATTTACAGCTTCCACCTGCCCTTCCATCTTCAACAGTAGGGCGGTTTGTGTTCGTCATGTTTCTTGGAGCCAAATACGTCTTGTTCTGTGAGCCAAGAATGTCCTGCCCACCATCGCCCTACTGAAAAATCCCGTATAAAAATTCATACTGGTTGACCCGTATAAATCATACGGTGTTATGGGATACGGGTCTCCCGTATGCTAATGGGAACCCGTACCTGTATGGGTTGACCCATTCAGATACGGGAACCCTTATCTGTATGGGTTGACCCATTCAGATACAGGAACCCGTACCTGTACGGGTTGACCCGTTTAGATATAGGTCCCGTACCTTACAGGTTGACCCATTTAGATATAGGAACCAATATTTATACAGGTTCACCTGTTCAGATAGAGAAACATATCTTTATGTGTTTACCCGTTTGGACGCAGTAATAGGAATCAACATGGTGTTAATTGTTTGCATATGGACGTATGGATCTATGCAGGTTTAACAATTCGCATGCATTTGTCATGCAAAGAATGAGCTTGCGAGCGAGGTAATTTCAGGTTATATGTGTATTCAAGGAAAGCAATTGCAAAACTGACAATCGGGCGAGTTGACAAGAGTTCATCATGACTTACGGCGCGACTGGGACAAGGACAGGCAGAGGAGAAAACACAGGGCAAGCGCTGAACTAGCAACTGATTCTATTGAAAAGAAAATACATATGATGCTGCTGCTGCTCGTGCAGGCATGCCCCTCCTTGGCCCTCGCGCTTCTTTCAACACGAAACTGGCCGAGTTATCCGAGATCCAAAAAGCCGATCTCACATACCACATAACACAAAACAGATCCTTGTGTGAGCCAGCACACAGTGACTTTGACGAACAGTGAGATCGGCTTTTTGGATCTAGAATAACTCGGCCGGTTTCGTGTTAAGTGAAAGAAAAAGTGCCAGGGCCACGGAGGGGCGTGCCTGCACGAGCAGCAGCAGCATCATATATATTTTCTTTTCAACAGAATCAGTCGCTAGTTCAGCGCTTGTCCTGTGTTTTCTCCTCTGTCTGTCCCTGTCCCAGTCGCACTGTAAGTCACGATGAAAGCAAATTGGCATACTGCAGAACATCAACAAGAAGCTTAACCTCTAAGCAAGCTTAGAAGTCAAGCTTCTTGTTAATATCCTGCAGCAGCTCCCGAACATAGTGGTTTATCTGAGCCGTCCTCTTCCCCGGAGAGGCCTCTTGAGGATGTTTCCTAATGTACTCGTTGAAGGCATCTGTAAGGGAAAAGAATACAACAATAAGTCATGTATATCTACAGTTTCCCAAAAAAATAAATATTTTACTTCCTGCAATTATAATCGAAGCAATTTTCACAACAATTTAAGCTTTGTTAATATCTTGTGATACCATCTAACCCCCAAGAGCAACATATTGCAATTAGGCAGTCTGCTTAAAACAATAGGTATATACAATCTGGCCAGAAAGTTTTGAACCAGTTCAGACCGAGTTTGAAGGAGTGCAGCAGCAGTGCGCAAGTCGTGCCGCGGCTGTGCGAAGTTAAGCCGCAACGTTACAAAAGACGCCGCAATAGACTTCCGAAAGACCGAAGAGGTGCTGTCTGTTACTGCATGAATGCTGAACTAACTTCGACCAGCGCAAGATTGTGCGGAACTGAGGCTGAACTCGTGCAGCAGTGGGATAAATCAATCAGGCCAGTTCAATGTCCACGCAACTTCCGGTTGAATCGAATGCGTCAGTTCTTGCACTATCTGAACTAGATCGGCCGGTTCAGGCAAATCGGACAGACCTAGTGCGACTTTCCACAACTATGCACTTGTTTGCTTGCAACAGTGTGGTCCTCGCATTTCAGTGCTTATAAAAATCATAGACCCTGGAGCGGGGGGACAAAAAGGAACGGAAACACACAAAGCTCCAGAGCTTCGGATCTGTCTGTCTTCCTTTTTGTCCCCACGCTCCCGGGTTACGTCTATCCTTAACCAGCTTGCCTGCCAGTTAACTAAAATAAAAGTATGTTCTATAAAACCAAATATCTATTTTCAATTATGAACATGTGCCTCAGATTGCCTAGAACCTCGAACATATTTCATGCCCCACAATGTCGACATGGAAATGAGTGAAAGCAACACTGAACACACAATTCTCGACCGGCGTTTTTTGTGCAAAAGAAAGATTGAGCGGCAATTGTTCTTTCTGGGCATGTATATAAATTTCCAACACAGATTTCACATTAAGAATCATCTAACTAATTTAATATCCGTGTCATGACCCTTCAATGGTCCATTCATACGAGATACTTCTCTGGTAAGAAAACTGAGCCTGTCATAGACTAGAAAGGATGAACACCCACGACGAGAAGGCGGTTCAGAAGATATGGGCAGCACAAGAAAGGACAGAGCCAAACATAGTTGGGTTGCAGCAATTCTAGTGAACAAACAGACTGACTTTCACAACTGTGCTAGTGGGAGCTGTTCGTTACAAAAGAAAAAATAGGTGCCTCGCAGTACAGCTTTTCTAAAAAGAGGGGCCCACAGTTACTCCACGAGCCAGCAGAAGGTCCTGCGAGCGCGCCTCTGATATCATGGACCTCCCCAAAAGCTTGCGGGGATTAGCAGATATTTTCGACGCAGAGCATGTTACTGTAAAACCTCCATAGTGTGAATACATCAGAAATCACCGAGCGACCTAGATGACCGTGACAAGATGACTATATTTCTTCATATATTAAAAACAATGAGGAAGATGGGGCCTCTTCATTTCAGTTTTGTGCTCGGAGCTTCACGTTCCTAAAGCTCGAGCTAGTCGAACTATGACCCTTCAACAGCCTATAACACTGAAACCTCTGAAAGCCTTGGAATATTTAGTCCCATTAATTTTGTCCTAGTAGATTGCAACTTCGGAAGCCATCAGGCTCGATTGTCTCACCAATTATGAGACATCTGTGGATAAGTGGGCACTTACTCCGGACTGCTGCCAACTTGGTTGGAGTTAGTGCCCTCTTGGCCACGGCGCCCTTAAAGCGCCGGCATGGCACCCCAGTCATGCTTCGGCCGTTTAAGTTCTCCCGGCCGAAGACGAGCTTGGTCGCTTCTTTGATGAACATGGAGTCCCCCGGGCTCCCATGATGTAAGTCAGCTTCTCCTTTTGCACGAGAATACCATGGCCAAGGTGAACCTAGAAATAGATCCATGAATAGGTTAAATAGCATGTACCGCATAAATCTGATGCTATGATGGCCCTTTGGAGGGAGGGACTGGATAAATCAGTTTCCTAACAGATTGATTGCAATGAATTTTATCACTTTTTCCCTATAGTGTGGATGCAAACACCTTGCGACATAGACCAGAGGTCTGCGAACACGGCCCGCGGAAGTCTTCCGACCGGCCCGCGGCTGGCCACGGTTTTTTTTAACTAAAGCCGGGATTCCGGCCCGCTTCCAGCAGACCCGCTGCCAGCAGCACAGAAAGTGTGCAAAAAAGAAATGACGGTGTGACGCACTCTAAATGCACAAACTAAGATACCAGAAAGAATGAAAGAAACTGCATTGCAACAAGGGTCCTCTCACCATATGATAATTTAACATTGTCATCACTAGCATTACCGTTTTTAGCCCCCGCTTTATGTCAGTGGAACCATGTTAAAATTCCATTCCATTCTCTTATACATCGTGCTTAGAGTCCTCTGCCACAACTATTGCATATTCTCAGCATTAGTTCTATCATTCTCCTCGATCTCTTGCACTGCGTGAATCTGCCAAAGTTCCCGTGCACTTTGATTTAGGCCAGGCAAGTTTTCATGGTCAGAACTGTTGTGTAATGTCATAATTAGCTAAATATTAAATGGTAATTTGATGTATACATACTCACCAACCTTAGGGTTTTTTAACACTTACTCTAACATTAAATTCTGTGTTTAAATATTTATCTAGGTTTATTTACCTAAATTTTCTTTTATTGTACTTAGTATTTTTTTCTGGCCCTCGCGACTGCGACAGATTGCTAGTCCGGCCCCTTAACCGAAAAGGTTGGAGACCCCTGAAGTAGACAAAGGGGAGAAAATATCAGACAATTAAATTTCAACCATAGGAATAAAAACAGAGAGGGTGGACAAACAAATTTTTGTGAGTGTGCGATTGTCAGTCTTTAATTCTCCTCTCAAGTTTGATTCTCACTATCAACACGCTCATCCTGTCCAATAGCCCTTTTGTGAAATCCCCAAGCGCCCCGGCCCGCGCGCGAGGAATTGTGGGAGAGATTGTCCTTCGCCTGGCCGCTCTGCCTTGAGATCGCATTGCCTTGTCGCTTGCCTCCTCTTAATCCTCTGTTTTTCCATTCCATTACCTATTTTTATCTGTTCAAGTGTATGTTTTATTGCTTCTAAGTGTTTCTATTCTCTTCTGATCGCGATATTTCTTGTATATATATAGTATTTGCGTCTTTATTTTTCCTTTTCCGACGGGAGTGCCGACGGAAAACACGCCGCTTCACGCATCGTTCCCCGGGTGAGTACTACCGTTGCCACCAATTTCTATCGCACTGTTAGCTGCTCAGTTCGGCACAATTTGACCCGTGTGCAGCCGAGAGGAGCCGTTTATAAACACCCGCGCACATATCATAGGGGTAGGCAGAGCTGTGAATCAACAATTGCGACGCGAGAGCCAAGTGCGCTGTGATTTGGCCACCCGCGCTCGCTCCGTTGACCCGCACTGTAGCTTATGCCTTCCAGTGCCGCTTACTTGACCAAGATACAGCATGCCGCCTTGAACCATTTGTTTGAATGTTTGCGAAGCTGAGGCAAATGCAACGCTGCGGGGCCTGACAACTGCGCGCTGCGGCGCGAGCCCTTCGCAAGTGCCGGTGGCTGAACGTCGCGGTTTGTATGCGCTTAAGCGCCAATCATACATATGCAACAGAGTAAGACCGAGAGAGACCAGACTGGTTTTTAAGCCTCTTGCGACGTCTTAGGACCGACTCCGCTGCAGCGCATCCGGTCCTAAGACGTCGCAAGAGACTTAAAACCGGTCTCGTCTCTCTCGGTCTTACTCGGTTGCATATGTGTGAACGGCGCTATCTGCTAAGCGGTTGTCAGTTGTAAACACCCTTTTTCAAGTGCTGACAACTGCGCGCTGCTGCTTGCAGTTGTCGGGCGCCGCAGCGTTGGATATGCCAAAAGGTGTTACGGTTTCGCAGGCATTCGGACAAATGATTCGCGGCGACAAAGCGGCGTGCTGTATCACGGTCAAGTAAGCGGCACTCGAAGGCATACGCTACAGTGCGAGTCAACAAAGCGAGCGCGGGGGCCAAATCACAGCGCACTCGGCTCTCGCGTCGGAATTGTTGATTCAGAGCTCTAGCTGCCTACTTCTATGACATGTGCGCGGGTGTTCATGAACGGCTACTCTCGACTGCATGCAGGTCAAATTGAACCAAAATGAACAGCTAACAGGAATCGGTAGCAACGGTAGTACTCACCCGGGGAACGACGCACGTAGCGGCGTGTTGTCCGTCGGCACTCCCGTCGAAAAAGGCAAAATAAAGACACAAATACTTTATATATACAAGAAATATCGCGCGCAGAAGAGAATAGAAACACTTAGAAGCAATAATAAATAAACTTGAACAGATAAAAATAGGTAATGGAATCGAAAAACAGAGGATTAAGAGGAGGCAAGCGACAAGGCAATACGATCTCAAGGCAGAGCGGCCTAAGAAGGACAGTCTCTCCCACAATTCCTCGCGTGCGGGCCAGGGCACTTGGGAAAATAGCAAATCGTCTATTGCATTTCCTTTGCATCCCATGCAATTTTCAGTCACAATAAATGCCACAATGGTACTTTATGGTATTACTAAAAATAAGCTTAGATGAATGTTTGTCCGTAAGAAAAAGCCTTTTCTTTTTTATCTTTTTTGGATGAGAATTTTTATGATTTTTTATCTCCATATCAAAGTTTACCTCAGTTAAAAATAGAAGTCCATAGATCCACGCGTGCGCTTGTTTTTTTTTCTTAAAGGGCAACTCCGCTTCATTTTTGATATTTAGAAAACTATGCAGCCCTCTTCAGTATCATATAGGAAGACCCCATGTCAAATATTACGATCTAATTCTGTCTATATATTTAATAAACTGGCCAGCAAACTTTCAAATGAGCCAAGTCGCCGAAATCTTCCAACTCTAGCGTGCGACGTGAGGCGCAATCATCAGCACAGTCAATGCGACGGAGTTGGAGCGTCCAACGTTGAGCCACTACGTCAGAGGCATGTCTACGTCATTCTCACGTTTTGTTTGTTTCTACTTCTCAGAGCGAAATTGAATGACGACGTCATGAGTTTCTCCTCCCGGTATTGGCTCAAGGGCGTCCACGTGATCACCGTAACGCGGATGCGCTAGTTTGCGCTGCCCTGCGCGCTTATCGGTCTCTTTTTCCGCTCCCCTCTCCTCTTTCGTCTTCTTCCCTTCCCCCTCTCCCCGGGCCATCACCGTCCACGCCATCCGAAGCGACCTGCCCGCGTCACGTGTCCTGTTCCTCGCCCCCACAAACGTCACAAGACCACGTGGTTCCACGTGACGTGGCCATGACTGACGACACGAAGCCAATGTTGCCCGACGCAACCGAAGTTTCGGTTTCGCTATCAGCTCATGTTTAAATTAAGAATACACAAATAATATTCCACATTTCGCGAATCCGAAGACTTGGAGCTGTTTAGTAGTGCTTTGTGAAATGGAATCACATGTAAGCCTAAATTTTTTGGAATTGAGCGGAGTTGCCCTTTAAGGTGCGCTCATATGGGTAGCATGTGCAAATACAAGCTTGCCAGGTAAATTCCCCTGCATGTGAGACCAGTTGTGACATCTTTTTCTGACCATTTTGAAAATACAAAGAATGTGTGTGCATAGCTTTGATGGGTGCAAAGCGGTGCGAGAGTGGGGATTCTGAGAACTCTGGGTACGACGTCACGCTCCGGGAAAAAGGAACTTCAACGCTATTTTGAAAAAAAATTTCTAGAGACTCCGTGAACCAAATTAAAAAAATAATTTTGATATTTATTATTCTGGAGGCCAAATGCAGATAGATGATTTCTGTGTTTCTTTTGTCAGATACAGACCCACTTTACCTTCCTTTTAAGCGAGTTCAGAGTAAAGAGAGCGAGCGAAAAGAGGAAAGAGCAGTAATAAAAACAAACCACTGCCATTGCAGGCCCAGGTAGCGCATTGAAGAACTCGCTCAAATACAGATGCTCCACGGTACAACCTTGGCTTTGAAAGCAGGATGCCATGTTTACGCTAATGTTTATGCGTGATTGCTGTACAACGCAGTTCTGAAACGAAGCTTGGGAGTTTTAGTGCTCAGGGAATGTAGAGTGACTCTAGCTGACTCTGACCACCTCCCTTTAGAATGAAACAGGTTCAAGTTCATCCAGTCAAAATAAAATGAGGACACCAGATAGAAAACGTCACAGAAAAGCGCCAATTAATTGGGAAGAAATATCTTATTGATGCCTGGCCCTACTTTTTTACGTTCATCAACATTTTGAAGCAGGACGATTGTTCAATTTAAGGAAGCATACAAATAACCATATTCAAGGAGCTGTGGAAACCATAAAATTCAGCCACTTGCCCAATATCTGGAATGAATATTCCATGAAATTCTGAACTTACCTCGCCATCGACCTCTCCAAGCACTGGCACAAGCACTGGCACGGAGGTGCCTCCGGTGGGCCCGCCACAAGATCCGCTGCTGGAGCAGCAGCATTAGCAGCTGGCACGGGAGGTGGGCCCGCCAAAAGATCCGCTGCCGGAGCAGCAGCATCAGCAACCGGCACAGGAGCCACACCAGCTCCTCGCACAACGCGAACAGGAGCAGGAGCACCAGCTGCAGGAACTGCTGCTGGGCAAGCTGGAGGTGCTGGCCCAACACCGCCAGGCGCGACATTGTCCCCTGCAACATAATAAAACACTGTTTAGAAACAAGACCAACTCTCCTGCAAGCCAAAGCTTCGCAAATGGGCTAAACATGGTACAGTAGCCGACCAATTTTTCGGATGCCGAAAATTCAGACATGCTTGATTATTCCGACTTCAACACCTTCATGGTGCGTTGATGGCATGAGGGCTTCATTTTTCCCGTAACGCACCGGGACTGTAAAAAAAACTTTTTTTGGGAAAATAATTATTCTAATAGGTTTGTAAGATTCTGCAAGTAGTGCAAGCAAAACACAACAAAAAAAAAGAAAGAAGAGAATAATTGGAAATAAGCTAAAGTTTGCTGGCAGTGAGCTTGTTTACAAAGAAATACCGGTGAATAGCTAATGAATATTCATGACAAGTATTTCTAACGGTTTGCGAGATGTAAGCTCGATCTTTCGGACGAAATCCAATGCTCTAGCAGACCGTCTGGTCACCTTTTGACCAGTTGCGTCGCTAGGCACAATCTGCCACGCGATTAAAGTTCAGCCTCGGTGCTGTGTTAATGCCTACGACCAGCTTCTTCACTCCCTCCTCAAAAAAAAGAACTCCGTTCTCTCCAATGACGAAAGGATGTGCTCTGGCCAAGCTCATTGGAAAGTGCACAGGTAGTTACAATGTTGTGACTGACTGCACAAATTTTTTACACTTCAAGGCCTCATCTATGTGCACAGACCATGGTGTGGACATGATTGTCTGACGAACTGCAGATTTTCTTTGGTCAACACAAGGGTGCTGCCGAGCAAAACAGGGCCATCAGCAACAAGAAACAAACTCCGAAAGCTCCATTTGCAACCTAAGAAGGAAAGAGAATTATAGACACATCTTGAACTCATTGATACATTGAAGCAAATCAGCAGTATAGACCCTTTCTTCAAGGGCGCCGCCATCTTGAATTGTCGTCACTTCCAGTATGGGCGAAAACATTGTTTTGCCGTCGCCACGCCAGTAGAAGACACTTCGGATATAAACGTAATCGTCACAGATTATCGTTTTGCCTCCCCCTTATTTTTTTACTATAGTGACAAGTTGAAACGTTTTAATATTTTTCGTCGCCCATGCCGGATACGTCTATTAGCTGGCTGGGGACGAGAGTACACAGAAAAGGTCTATATGCTTACTTCTGTTTGCGACCATGAAAAAATTAAAGGTTCTTTTGATCCCTCGGATAAAGTGGGAGTACACATAATGTGTAGTGTGTGAGGTGGGCAACCGAAAGTGCCTACACGCTTACCCAGCAGTGCCAGCAGCTGCTCCTGCAGTCTTCTCGATAGACTCCTCTCTATCTGGAGCTCCTGCTCCAGGTTCACGACCCTCTGCTTTGCAGACTTCAGTTTCTCAACGAGTCGAGCATGGTCGACAAGCGACACAGCGGACGTCGTGTCCTCTGTCTTCCTTCTCTTCTTGCATTCGCCCTCGCTGCCAACCCCAGGGGACGGCGACATTTCAATCTGGAAAAGAAAAAAGGTCCAGTTTGCCATAGCAATGTGTGTAACATCTGGTCGCAGTCGCACATAGCCACAGCTGAGGAGAGCCGTGTGAACCCGACTTGAGCATCATCTATCGTTGTCAATAAGCGAAAGCAGGTCTCGCCAGAGGAACATCTATGCAAGTGTGTTGAGGCACAGCGACAGCGAAGTGCCTAGGACACTTTGGAAATATGTTTGTTGAAAGCTAGACAGGCAAGTAGCAACAAGAGGACCATTGAAGTGGATGAAACAGTTCAAGAGAGGACACTTTGGCTGCAATGCAAGCAGGACGCCAAACAAACGAGGACGTCGTGAGATACTGGAGAAGAGATGCAACTTCGAGTACAGCGAGATTGAGACTTAGAGCAGGCGAGGACATCTCGTAAAACTGAAGAGAGTCAACTTCAGATACAATGCGATCGAGACACCAAGCAGGAGAGTATGTGTCTTGAAATTGAAGATGGACAACTTCGGCTACAGCACAATCAAGACCAGGAGTGGCCAAGCTCCGGCTCTTTGCGTGTTGAAGTGGTGCTTGCGGCTGCTTTCATAGAGCGTATCTACTCTCCGGATCTGTGTACCCGAATAGCAAGCAATTTTTTTAAAAAAGATGTCTATACAAATAGCCTTGACCAGCCATAATGAATGGACACAATTACTCATGAAGCGAACAAAATGCAAGATATCCCCGAGCATAGCCGAGCAATTTTACCCACAATTACTGCCCACTGGGGCCATATGTCGGGCTTTTGTGTCCTCTTTCCCAAAGGTAATGAAAGTGAAGTATGCTGCCGATTTAAAAACGGGACACAAAAGACCAACATAAGGCCCCTGGTTTTGATCAGAGTCGAAGAATGAGGTAATAAAACACCCCAAGGCGCACATATACCTCAAACTTTGAGTTCAAAATGATGGGGATGGCCACGTGCTTTTTCTTCATGGCTGCTACAAGCTCATCTCGGGTCTCTGTAAAACAAAACATGCACATTGAATTACGTCTCAAAGTCCTTGTGTTTGTCCCCCTTTCCCCCCCCTTGTATCCGGGTTTATAAGTATGGTCGTTCACCAGCTAGCCTGCGCTATAACCCTTATTTCAACAAGTCTTTTATTTGATACTTTTACAAATTAAATGCACCAGCCTAGTCGAACTTGTGTGGCAACTTTGTCGTAGCTTACAAAGCCGACGTGTTACGATTTATTTGAAGTGTCGTGGCTGCCATCTGGACCACCCCGTAGTTCAACAATGTGAAAACCCTTTGCTTTCGCCAACCAGTTCTTTGAAAATCGGGCGCAGGGACATATTCGTGCCTACAGAATTTCGCGAATTCTAGACGCCGGAACGGGGGACGCCGGAACGGGGGCCCACCAAATTTTCGCTTTCCACGTCCTTAAATTTCTTATTTTAAGGACGCGTGAAATTCGCCAGAAATTCGGGGCTCGCGAACATTAATGGTTAGCAGTAAACGATGAGCTTCGCGCCCGTATGGATAGAAAACAACAACTTACCACAAAGCATCTGGATCTTCGCTTTGTAGTAGCCCTCGCCGGCGCACGCTCCAGTGGACTTCCAATAGACGTTCTTCAGAACGTCGGGGTCGAAATCATTCGCACTCGCCGGCTTAAACTTCTTGATGCAGTTTACGCTAACGATAGCTTTAGCGCCATCAAGGTAAATAACGTAGGCGTAGAACATATCGACAGCAATGAAAGCAATACCACCGCTCAAGATAACCCTAACGTTGCTAACGTGTCTTTGGCTGCTTTGGCAGGCTTTG